>JANCMC010014629.1:5185-19090 GCA_024363005.1 Charaxes varanes
AGAATCAGCAAGAAACTCGTTCCTCAATCTCAATTCCAAGCAGTTTTATCTTTAGTATAGTCTTCGACTGCATGATGCGCCTTACGAACAAGCATCTCTTTAACATGGTGTTTAAATTTAACTATAGACAGATGATATACTATATATACTCTTCTTTAGTAGCTCTCCCATCTCTATAGTTACTGCCAAAATACACTTTATTTCATGAAACGTGTAAGCTCAAAGAACATGGCTTATTTCTTAATTGGCACATAATTTAATATGACGTGAGTAAGTTGCCTCGCCCGGGAATCGAACATAAAGCCTGGTTTACGAGCCGTCTGGCACATCGCCAGCCACATGGTGCCTCGACACTACGACTTGAGAACATCGCTAGGCCTTATACTGTTACTTTTATCGCCATATTTTCACCCTGTGAGGGATTTATGTTTGTTTGAATATCAGACAATTATCACTAAATTTTGTAGGTTCTGTAGGTTTCTGCAGGTTTTTCTTATATAATAAGGACTAAAAGTGCGGGTTCCCTGAGTCTCTACTGACGCATATCTATCAGAATTCAAAAGGCTCACAGATGCGTTTTCTCCTTGCTATAGATATTTAAGTTGAATTGATATTCAAACGTGTACAAAACAGAGATTGTATATGCAAAAAACATAAAAGGCCTGATTGTGTGGGTCAAGCGATGTTGCCTAGTGTTAGTAGACGAATGGGTGTCGTCGCTTGCCTTCCGCTCTAACCTTGTACAGCATTAAGCCATAATTTCCTGTTGTCACTAACGATTTGAGGATATAAAGATGATTTCACTAATGCACTGAGCAGTGCCGTGACCTCGTCTGGAGTAACCTCCATCTATAGTACAAGTATAGCTTTATACAATAGTTAATTGCAACTAACACTCAACAACAGTGCCTTTAAAATACTGCTAAATACCTGTTGAATGCTCATTTTTATTATTACTACTACTAGCTTAACTACAAACCGCGACGCAATCCAAGTTGAAAGCAATAAGTTTAGCTCATTTCGACAGACTTTTTTGCTAAGAACCCTAATACTCTTCATATAAAAGAAAGAAAGATAAGATACCCTTCGGACTTAGGGTAAAAGGTCCTTAAAAATAGTGGCTAAGAGCATGTCCAGACACGCTTATTATAGAAGAGTTCCGCATCTGATTCGCAAATAGCTACAAAAATTGTCCATTTTCGCTCAAATTCCTGATGAGTTTTTAGCATGTCACTTCAGTATGAAAACTTTCAGGTCTCTACTAATGGTTTGGAAATCTTATAGCGAAACTACAAAGATTCCTTGTTGAACTACGGAACCGTAATTGGTAATTTGGTTTTTTCCAATTTATGACGCTACCAAGAGATATAAAATTTTTATACAAGTATATAGTCGTTTCCCGCGGTTTAACATACGACTAGTATTGTATACTCTGGCGAACTATCATTGTTTTGGGTTTTTGGTCATCCAGGTTACAAGGGGAGGAACTTTTATGCCCAGCAATGCGCTAAGGTGGCGTCTTTGATGTCTGTGAAACATTGCATTCACCTGCAGAATCGTTATAAGTTTATGAGCTGCATTGATAAGGTGGAGGAGCGTGGTATTGCGCTTTGTGAAATACGACGCCATGATACGACCCAAGTGCTCAATCACTGCAACGGGACTCTGATGGGGTATTGTGGTGTTACTTCCTTTTGTGGTAAAGAGTGGGTCATAATTGAGCTGAACACACACAATCAAAAAGTCTGAGCCAAAACTACTTGTAACTACACCGATGGCTCCTACGTAAATTGTCGTAAACCGCATTATTGCCAATCTCACTTTTTACGTTTTCCAAATGAACTAAAAGTAAAATCCTTAAAAAAACATTACTTTGAACTTATTACGGTAATTAGAACTTATCAAATTAATTAAGAAAACGTATAAAAGTGAGAACGGCAAGAAAGCGGTTTACGATACTTTACGCAGGAGCCGTCGAAAGTTTCGTGTTGGAAAAACCCGCAAAAGAGAGCAAATTGTAAATAAATAAATGAACAAGCATATTTCCTTATAACGAGTCCGTATCAAACGCGCATTTTATGAGCCGTGCGAAATTGTTTGCACGCGGTTTTGAGATAAACCAGCTGGAAAATTGAAAATCGTGTAATAACATTTTTATACATACAACTTAACAGGTATTTTATTCGCACCCGCCGCGACCCGCGACTCTGCTTGTAATAGTTCAAATTTAAAATCTATATTGGATTTTGCAAGCTCATTTTAAATTATTGAGAAAATCAGGGAAGACCATGCGGCAATCCATGACAAGCAGGAAAAATATATAACGAACCGAGCAAGTGCGAGTCAGACTCGTGCACTATGGGTTCCGTACGATTTTTTTTGTGATTTATTTTCGATTTTCCACATTTATCTTATATTTGTATTTCAAGATATAGGCATCTTGTCAAATTTCATGATACTAGGTCAACGGGAAGTACTCTATAGGATTTGATTTTCTTTGCCGATTTATTTTAGTTTCAACTTTAAACCTCTACGCGTTTTTGCGAGGAATGGTCTTGACGGACAGACATACAGACAGACAAACAGACTCTGATACAAGTGGAAATTTACGGTTTTCGGAATTTCTGCTATAATTATGCAACAAGATATAGCTTCTTGTCAAATTTCATGATTCTTGGACAATGGGACATATGTACATACGTTTTGGTTCCCAAATCAAAACCAAATGTACTGATATGGGAAATATGACATAATATCTTTTGATTGTGTACACTTAGAGGGTTGATTTTCTACAGCTCCAAGGGACCACAGATCTCAGTATTTGGTATTAATTTCAACTTTATACTCTCTCTACGCGTTCCTGAGAAACAGGGTTTGACAGACAAATGGACTGTGAAGTGATCTTATAAGATTCCTTACTTTCTTTGGAGGTAGGAAACACTAAAAACGGTTCAATATTGTAAGCCGACTGCGACAAAGTTTATTAGTAAAGTGACTGAATGATGTATTTGTGTTGAAGCGAAAAGAAGGTAGTTTTCAGCTTTACATATCCACCCGACGTACTACGAAGTAATGTCTGATTACAGCTGTAATATCACTAAAGCCTTCATGACTCTCCTGCCTTCGCGAAAATTGAATTTCTTTTGTGAGAGGCGCGGAATTCAAATTAGAGATCTGTGCCCATAAATCCACCCCATTGTAGAGAACCCATGAAACTAATAAGGTGCGAATAAATCTGTCGCACCGACAACCTATTGTGTGACATACATACGGCGTTTCAAACGGTAATGAGATTAAATTAAACATTCCGCTTTAGAAATAAATAAAATGAAAGTGACTATTTGTAAGAAACACTATTCCTATGCTAATTGCATAGCAGTAGGTACCTCTAATAGAAATATTTTCATTCATTTTTCAACCGACTCCAAAAAGGAGGAGGTTGTAAATTCGACTTTATTTTTTATGTTTGTTACATTTGAACTCTTGACTGGGTGAACCGATTTTGATGATTCTGTTTTATTTGAAAGCTGGTGCTTTCAGTGTGGTCCCATTTCAATTAGATTCAGTTCCAACAAATTTGTCTGTATTTTTTAAAGAAAAAAGATTATATCTGTATCTATTCTACACAAAGATAGCTGAAATGTAGTCAATAAACGATTGTAAAGCAATGTTTTACTGTTAGCCCTCATTCGCACGTGAGTTTTTTTAACCGCGCGTTAAAAAAACATTCAAAAAGAACATATGAACTCCCAAGTTTTTGTTCTCACGAGAGCTCTTTTATAACGCGACGCTTTTCTATCAAGCAATGTTCTATTTTCAACGTTATATTATATACATATACGCTATATTTTGTATGGACGAGGCTAAAAAAGCGCCAATGCCGAGATTTGACTCGCGTGCGAATAACGGCTTATGCTTCGCATTATGAGGCGAGCACAAGATTTTATTCTTTAAACAGTGAGTACAGTATTGTATTAATAACTGTCGGAATTGACAGAAAACGGACAAAAATAAAAGGTCTAATACGTCGCTGATCACATCACCTCGCATTACAGCATTTTAACAGCCGCAGTAATTATTATAATATAAATAAATATGGCGTATTATTGCAGCCCCATTCCCCGCGACCGACGCCTGTTTATTTGCTTTGAGCTAAAAATATTTCACTTCCTCTATGCTGTCGGCATCGGCGAGTTTGTACATTAATATTTTATTGATTAAAACTATATTTAAATGTCGTCAAAAACAGACATACCTTCCAAGTATTTGTCACATTTTAATATTCACGATTACGGCTCGTAATTTATTTGACTTCATTCATATGAACATACATAAATTAATGCTCATTTCTTCTTACAGTCCGAGCGAGCCTCTTTTGAAGAGAAAA
Source organism: Charaxes varanes (assembly GCA_024363005.1). Taxonomy (NCBI): domain Eukaryota; kingdom Metazoa; phylum Arthropoda; class Insecta; order Lepidoptera; family Nymphalidae; genus Charaxes; species Charaxes varanes. Next base: position 9,573 of record JANCMC010014629.1, read on the forward strand.
AGATAATTAGGGTTCCTAACAAATAATTAAAACTACCGAAATTAAAGGAAATCATTGCAGCTCCGAACATGACCGAATTTGCGGGTTTCAAAAATTCTACCCGATCTGGGGAGACAGGGTTTTGGATAGATAGCTTGTTAATCCATAAGATAAGATATACAGCATCGCTGTGATCTCGACATACATTATTAATACATCAGCGGTTGAACCGTTGGTTGACATTTGACTACGAATTCTTAAAATAAGTTCAGCAATTAAACCACAAGATAGACTGAGTCGGTCAGATACAATCGGACAGACATGCAATTAATTTTATATATAGATATGTCAGCGGTCGCACCTGTTGGCTATATCAGCTGTTTTGGCCGTGCCATCAAATATCCTGTTCCTAATGTCTCTCTGGGTTCCAAATTCTGTCTTACATCACAATAATGAAATTATGACCAAAATGTGTTATTTATTAACATGAACCATTTAATCAGGGTGGTTAAAGTCAGGCGCGGATCCACCGTAGGGGGCACGATGAGCATGCCCACTGCCATAATAAACGATCAAAGGCCTGATAATATTATATCCAATAGTTTAAAAAAAAATTATGTATCATAATCATATATTTTACAGGCATGTCCTTTGTAGAAATGGATTTTGTAGATTATAACCAACTACATACGACTCACATTTGGTCGTATAACGGCTCTTGAAAAGAGTGGCTGCGCTCGCCATCTTTTTTGAGGAATATATTTAAAAAATATCATAAAAGCGGACGAGTATGCGACCAATAGATGGCGCTATGTTTTGATATTCGCTAGCAACAGTAAGAGTAAGGCAACCCTGGGGTGCAATAAACTCTGCCGGGTCTGCTTTTACATATAAACATATATGAAAGCTAGTCGGTAATATAGAGGCGCCATCAAAGAAGCCGCCAGTGAGATATATATTTATGTATTATGTTCACGTCTCTGAACATATTTTTTTTTGTCACTATTTCATAATACACGATAATTCCCGTGACAACCCTATTGTACTATAGTAGGTTTACACATACGCACATTACACAAGTATTTAATTAACTTCCCATAGTTTCACCGCACACGGGCGCGTAACATCCGCCGAGGAAGCAGAAACGCTCACCATGCACCGTCAAACTTTCACTGGGCGAATTTTTTAAATTTCGACTCATGTTGGCTTAATACTAGGGTTGTCACTGATGCCGAATTATTAAACTTATACATTTTATACTAGCGGACCCGACAGACGTTGTCTTGCCCACTATTAGCCAATTACTCATTCTCCTTTATGCTTTGTCCATAAATCGTATAACTGCCCGTATGTATTATTTTACAAAACAATTAGAATTGAAAACGGTCCAGCGGCATTCGAGTTTTAGCGAGACGAAACGATAGAGTTTTATATACCCAGATTGTGTAAGAAACTATTAAGGCTACATTTTGCTAATCAATCTCCTCCGTGTCTTCTCTATTGAACGTAACATTGGCGAAATAAATTGCATAAGAGCAAAGTAAGTAAAGTAGTTTTTTATATCTACAAGCAAAATCTATTTGTATGATCCGTATACATTGCAAAAAAGGTTAGACGATTTCAATTGAAATTTGGCAAACTTATTAGCCTAACGGGAGATCCTGTGAAGTGTGGTAGCGGACGGATCAAAAGAAATTTCATTTTGTTTTTTTTTTGGCAAGTATTTGATACAAATTAATGCCGGATATAAAATACAAATACCCGGAGTGGCTTCGCAGCAGTACGTAAAATATACTTTTCGTTACCTTGAAAATACAACGTTATTAATGTCAAAACTTTTTGCTACAAATTCCCCACAAGATTCGCATTAATTATATTTAATATAATACATACAAAGAAACTTAAGTATTATTTGTTACACGTCTTATTTTGATTTTATATAAGCCAATTGGCTAAAAATGTTCACCGACATTCATCGCGTATCGTTTAGTTCCGTATCCAATGTTCAAGTCTGTACAAGAACAGGCATGACGACAGTAATCAGAAATCATTTAAATTATATATTTATCTAAGATAAAGAGAAGAGAATTATATATTTATCTAAGATAAGATAAGAAGAAGAGAAGACAAAATAAGCTACTTTTGCTTTATGCTTTTTAAACGTATTTATTTTTATATTGCGAGAGAGATTAATAAGGAAGAATAAAAAAAAAGGAAACTACAAAATACAACTATCCGCCATGATAGCTAAAACACCCAGCAGAGCGTATGATGTTACCGTATATTACAAGTGCGTTCCAATAAGCGATCGCAACGTTTTAAAGTGCTTATTAAATCATATGTCACGTCAAAACGTCCAGGTGACGCGTAGGTGCAGCGCACTGCTCACATAAAGTGACGTCATGACAACTTCAAGTGTTTTGGAAGGAATTTAAATCAGACCAAATCAGAAATATAACATATTTGCCAATAGCAGATACTTGAGACCATTATAAATCTATTTTTCAAAATTTGTCATCATGCCTATTGTTCATCATTTTGTTGCATTCGCTCATTACTGAGGTACTTCTCTGACATTACACGCGCTATGGTCTTTCTCCAATTAGTCCGATCTTTTCCGGTATCGAGAGATTCTCTTTCACCTGGTCCAACATACTGCAACGCCTCGGGCTAAGCCCGCGTGGCCTCTTTAAATCTCTACAAGAATAACAGCATTAAATTTCAAATGATCCTGCAGAAAATATTTAAAATATTTTAATTATAATCAACTAATACTGGTGGCTAATATTAGAAGCAGCCCTATTTGATACAACCGAAAAATTGCAACTTTCGTGTTTTGCGATGATTCCGTAACCGATATGCACAACTTTCTACCGTTAAATCATATTTTTTAATCGTTTTTGTTGTACGACCGTAACGTGACAGCCATTAAAATAGACATACAAATATTCACTATCATAAGTATAGTACACGCATATAAATAAAATCTCTACCTCTCTCTATACTGTTTATATAAATTCACACAGTTTATTGTTATTTTTTTATTATATACAAAAACCGGAACACTTTCAAGTTTATGATTATTTCATTCAAATTGGCGTTTACAAGCTCTTTGCAATCGTTAAATATTTTAAATATTCTATCTTAAGTCTACCACTGGTTCGAAAAAGTTGTGCCACTTTTTAATAATTTCTCCCATACGTCTGTCTATCCGCTTCATAATCTTTATCAGCTTATTCTATAATAATGGAACTATTTTAATGGAATTTAAGTGTACCCCATACACTTAAGAATAACAGACACGGAACCTAAATCTTATAATTTGTATGTAAAATTTAGCGGCACCATTTTTTTGGTTCCTTTTAATCAGCAATGTACAGAGAAAGTGCACTAGTGACATGAATGTAAATAAGTGTAATTAACATATATATTCGGATACTTCTAAAATTAATTTAAAATACTTTCGACCCGCGTAACGAAACGGACGAATGAATGATGATAGAAGTAAACATTCTTCTTGAAACTGACTGACTTTTTAAATAATAGTATAAAAACAGGTCCTGATGAAATATGGCGGCCTTATACAAGGAAGCGACTCTTTTAGAATGACAACTATCTGCAAGGCATTAAACGTTCTGATCTAGACATGAATTATTCAAATAAATTGAGTCGAATGCGAGTGGCATTCTTATATTGTTCAATTTGCATGTAAAAGTCTACTATTGGCCATAGGCTTCCAATCTTAAAACCAGGCGAAAAGAACGGTCACGGGATCATGGAACAGGTTATTATATGAAATATATATTTCATAGATACCCTCAACATGTAAAAAAATCAATCATTGTATATTATTCTCTCTAAAACTCGAAAACGGCTGTACCGATATAAAATTCAATTTCTTTCGTTTCATTCCCCTTATTTTACAAAACGTTTAAAAGAAAGGAAAAGAAAGAAAGGAAACAAAACTGATTTGTTGCATACTTCAAAGAGATGACTTTTGACAGATGTGCCTCGTTAAACTATTATTTCATAAAACATTCGGCCAGTGTCACTATATATGGAAATGAGATTGGTTAATAAGAGCCGAGCCTAAATTCGGGTCTCATCATTCATCAAAATCAACCTCATGTATGAAATACTTAACTACTTTGCTTAAATCCGACAATAAATATGAGGGAAAATCGGCAACGCTACAACCCGAAAGCTACACCATCCAACCCGCCACCAAAGCACATCACTACACTGACTTTCCCATGTGCCTCAACGCACGTTCCGCTTCGACACCGAAGCATCATCAAGAGATAGACTCTACAAAGGTTATCCGTTAAGGCTTTACGTCGAAGTAAGTAGTTTAGTATTTCAAGCATGTCATGGATTTCCGCAAAGTAACGTCTGATTCTATCAATCAAAATCAACGTCGGTCGGGTCCCCTAGTCTAATTATAAAACAAACAATCACACGGACATTCTACTGCCGTAAAATATACAGTCCTGAGGCAAAATGGTCACAAAATAGTCATACTATAATCATGCTAACCCTATTAAAGTTACACTCTGCGTAACCCCGTCTGTGGTCCATCTGGCAGATGACATCATAACACAATTTACGATTATTATGGTGAAGCGTTCGTACGAGGGAAGTATTAATAGCTTTTTATACAGTGAAAATAGACATAAGCCGCATATTAAACCACTTCAAACAGTAAATTTTAACCCTTTCTAACATGCGCTTTGATGGATCACATTTGTAGTTAGTTTAAGAAGCTTATATTATTTATAACTAGCAGTGCCTGCTACTTACTCTGCATAAAATGAGGTGAAAAAATACATTTTTTTTTTCGCCTCAAAATAAAATCTAGCGTGATAATAGCTTATAGCCTTCCTCAATAAATGGGCTATCTAATACTGATAGATTATTTAAAATTGGAGCAGTAAGTAGTTCCTGAGATTAGTGAGTTATTAATTAGTTCAAGCAAACAAACAAACTCTTCAGCTTTATATATTACCATAATAAAATAATAATAATAATAGCCATTGCGTCTATTGCAGACGATTTATTATATAGAGATTTAGATATTAGTATAGAGTATAGATATACCTAGATAATATTTGTAACCTTTTTTGAGTGAGACATCTAAAATACAGGTACCTTGCGGATTTCAGTCTATACCTTATACCGTTGAGCTATTGAGGCTCTATCTAAACTCCTCCCTGTTTCAGAAGGCACGTGATACTGTGGGTCCTGGTTAATGTCAGTGAGTGATAATATGGAGATAACGTCACATGGCAGTTGATCAACTTACCTCGCTAAAAACTGTTTATTTTCCTGTAAGAACTTTTTAAGGAGGGTAGATTATTTAAAAGTAACGACTTATAAATAGTAACACGCGCAAGTTCACCGTATCTGGTTTTCAACACTAACTTAATTTATGTTATGGATACTTAATAAGATTTGTGTTGACATAGAAAAACAGCACGCGAAGACGTAACACAAATCCGATTAACCCACTTACAAGGAAGGCCAAGGATGAGGAAACCCTATACTATAGGGTCTATAGCATGACTAGAAGTGGCCCCGTATTCGCTACGTAGGGCCTTATAGTATAACAAGAAGCGGCTCCATATTCGCTACGTAGGGCCTTCTAGCTTAACTAGAAGCGGCCCCATATTCGCTACGTAGGGCCTTATAGCATAACAAGAAGCGGCCCCATATTCGCTATGTCATACAAAACACTATCACGCATGACTTTTACCCCAGAAGTCAACATGTTCTGTTGTTGTCGCGTTTCGTTCGGTTTGTGAGACTTCCCGGTGGCCTAAACTCGTCATTAAGGGCTGGCAGCGCATCTACTGGCCTTCTGGTCGTGCAGATGTCCATGGGCGCCGGTGGGCACTTCGGTGTCTGCTGCCTGCTCGTCTGCCCCCTTGTAACATAAATAAAAAAAAAAAAAATACAATCTAAAAATGCACGCCCGTCCAAAGTATTAACACGCAAGCTCGTCAATATTACTGGCTGACAGTTCGTGGTTGAGTTTAAGTTTACGATAAAAACGCTGCACGCACACACACAATCAAGAGTTTCAATTGATAAGTGAAGGGGCGTGCATTTTTAGACTGAAGCGTCTATACTCTGGTTATGTATATCATGTTTTATCCGCATTGTTTGCTGTGTAAAAGACGTACGTCATTAGTGCTTGTTTGAATTTACAGACAGTTATATTACAATACGATGTTACTTCTGAAATTTAACAAAGCGGGCGTAGTGGTTGTTTGTGTTCAAAACAAACATTTACACAAAGGTATTTCGAGATGTGTTCATTAGACCCTTATTTGCTCACAGTGACGGTAGCGTGTTGTTATTTTGAATCATAAGGGATCCTGCTTTGTTAGAGCAGGGACTGTTATTTAATATGAAAAATGATCAGGATGATGATGCGTTCCGTGTCGATTTCGGCAAACGGCAACCATCTTCTGTTTCTTTTTTATTTTATTTAGGTAACTAATGCGTCCTCACAAGACTAATGTGGCCAATTTTAGCAGTGAATGTTTTTGAGCAGTTGCTACATGTGATGTCGCCATTTACATAAATATATGAGAAATACTGAAAATGTAAAGCATAATCAATACCTAAGTGCTGCCATACAAAAATATTTCACAAAGACAATAGGCATGACGACGAATTTTGAAAAATAGGTTTATAATGTTCTCCAGTGTCTCGTTTTGGCATAAAATTTAATATTTCAGCAGGAAATTAACGTTTTTATAGCAAAAATGAAACATTATAAATTTAAGGATTCAAATTCAAAACACTCGAAACGTCATGACGTCAGTTTATGTTAACAGTGCGGTCCACTCAAACTTCGAAAACGTCGAGGTGACGCTTAGACCTCATTTACGGAGACGAGGGAAGTCAAACCGATTTCAAACATATGGCGTTGTTGACTAACCCGTTTGGCGCAGTGGGCAGTGACTCTGCCTTCTGCTCCGGGGTCGTGGGTTCGATTCCCGCCTCGAGTCTGGGTGTATTATCTCAGAGGTGTAAAATTTTTCCAACAATAATTTATTTATTAAATTCGTATATCGTTTGTGGGCGCGATATAGGCTTGTATCACAAAATCCCACATGCCATAATTATTTGTCTATAGTTAAATTTAAACAACATGTCAAAAACACGCTTATTCGTAAGGCGTATAATACAGCAACTCCAACTAGCCCGGACACTAAGATCTTCCTTTGCGGTGGTTGAGCATATCGACCTACGCTCCCACCTTTCATTTCTCGCCGAAAATCCTTCCACCTTGGTGTGCGTTCCCACACTATGCCCAAAGTGAACCCTTCTTCGCGTCAACGCGAGGTGCATTGGCATTAATTAAAAGCGTGACACGATTAATACTTGCCTCCTAATGGCCAGACACGAACCTTTTCATCCGAAGTAAAGTCGACTAACTTCGTTGTAGTCATTTTTGCAGAACTCCTAATGTGTGAAATACTAAACTACTTTGCTTAAATCCGCGAATGAATACGAGGGAAAATCGATGCAATGCTGCAGCCCGAAAGCTGCACCACCGAATCCGCCACCAAGCACAGCACTACACTGACTTTCCGATGTGCCTCAACGCACGTTTCGCTTCGACACCGAAGCATCATCAGGAGATACACGACCAGAAGGCCAACTGATGCGCTGCCGGCCCTTAATGACGAGTTTAGGCCACCGGGAAGTCTCACAAACCGAATCCTCTTGTTGTTGTTGTTTATTAAAAAAAAACTTTTTCGGGCAGCTTGATGCGTTACGAACGATATATCTTGTTATTCCCTATCTATAATACCGGAGCCAAACATAGCTCAGTGTTTGTACATTTTTGACTTTGAAGTCTACAAAGTACTACAAAACTTTGTGACATTAACTAAGTCCCCGGCCACACTACATCATCATTGAAATGATCATTTGAATGAAGCTATGTCTGGCTCCGGTATAATATTACATTCTTTTGCTGATCATAGATGTCCATAAAAGCCTAACGTGTCATTTGACGTAGGATCTACATCACTAATCTGGCCACTGTGAAACAATACTTTGCATAGAGCTATAAAAAAAAATAAAGCATTTATTATAGACCCTTTAAAATGAACGGATAATATCCGACTTTTTTGCTTAATTTTTGATAGTGGCTACATTTTTTGAATATAAAAAAAGCAATTTTTCTTTTACAGCAAGGTGCGTCGTCGATACCAGAAAGACTTATGCACGTAACAATACCTGTCGTGCCTTTCTGGCAATGCTTTCTGTTTTCAGCTGTATTGGTAGGGGTCCTTTGAAAATTTCCCTCATAGCCCAATACTTGTTCCATGTGCTCGTTATTTTTCGGTCTATTTCTATGTCCGTGCATGATTTGAATGCTATTAGATGTCCTAGATATACATAACTTTCAACATAATTTATAGGTTCACTACAAATCAGTATTGGTGTTTTTTCTCTATTTGTCATTATCTTCGTTTTGTCTCTGTTGATCAAATATACATAATATATGATAATATTTCTTACATTATAAAATAGGTATATTATTAAATCTGTAGTTACATAGGTTTTTTTTAATTAGCACTAAGTTTGATTAATTTAGGGTAATTGTTTTTGTTTTGTATAGTGTGATGTAACAGATAAATATCATTAATTTCATTTCAAGTAAGCGTTTTACCTTTATTACCAGAAGGTTTTTAGATGCAATGTGAATCTTTGATAAGTTTATTTATTTGAGACTACTCATATGATTTCTACAATATAAGACTGAAAATGTTTAAATCAGACTAAGGATTTGCATCCGTAACCGTAACATAAATTTAAAAAAAAAAACATCAAGTTAACAAAAAAGTTCACAACAATCCAGTTGTAGAATAATAGTGGCATAAGCGGTGCGTTACGGAACGCACGCAGCGGAAGCTCTCAAATGGGGAAATGAACCCCCGATTTCGAAACATTCTTCATTGGTGCTCCGGTTTTATTGGAATTAGCGTGATGATATGTAGCCTATAGCCTTCCTCGATAAATGGGCTATCTAACACTGAAATAATTTTTCAAATCGGATCACTAGTTCCTGAGATTAGCGCTTTCAAACAAACAAACAAACTCTTCAGCTTTATATATATAAAACTGAAGAGAAACTTCTCAACGATTATTTTTCACAGTAATATTAGAAGTTTATTTTATATTACTACAATTATATGAATATATTGAAGCCCCATTTACTATCGCAGATAGAATTTACGGATCTACTTTTTTTACAGCAACAGGATTCCACGGACTACATGTTATTATTGGAACCATTTTTTTATTAACATGTCTCATTCGTCATTATAACAATCATTTCTCAAATAATGGAGATTTAAAATCCCAAACTTTAGTAAAAATTTACATCTAAGCGGAACACCACAGTAATTTAATTCTTAAATATTTTAGCATAGTCGTACAATAATAACGAGTTTACCAACGTTTGTAGTAATATGGCTTCCTAGAAAACTATAATTACTAACGTTATCTTAAAACTC
>JANCMC010014664.1:0-10504 GCA_024363005.1 Charaxes varanes
TTTTATTAGTGAAACCGTTCGTGTTACGTCTTATAAATCCTAAATTTTGTGATGCTTTTTTGACGATATTATTTACATGCGGTATAAAAGTTAGTTTACTGTCCATAATGACTCCTAAGTCTTTAATTTCCGTTAACTCTTGCAGTACAACATTATGTAGTGAGTAAGTAGTCACAAGTGGTTTTTTCTTCTTTGTGTATTTTACATGAAAGCATTTATTAACATTAAGAGTCATACAATTTTTTTCGCACCAATTTATAATTCTGTTTAAGTCCTGTTGTATTAACTGTGTGTCTTTATGACATTTAATTGTTTTATAAATCTTTAAATCATCTGCAAACAGCGAAGTTGTGCAGTTTTTTACACTATCGGTTATGTCATTAATAAAAGCCAGAAATAGCAAAGGACCTAGATGAGACCCTTGCGGTACTCCAGACTGAGCTAGATATTGTTTTGATGTAAAACCCTTAACCACTACCCTTTGAGATCTTCGATCCAGATATGATTTAAACCACTTCAATAATGGGTCGCCAACACCAAATTGAGAAAGTTTGTTGACAAGTAGTTGATGGTTAACTTTATCAAAAGCACTACTGAAGTCTGTGTATATGGCATCAACTTGCTCTCTGCTTGTTAATGAGTGCAAGTATGCACAGGTTGATTTTAATATGAAATGATGAAGAAATCGAAATAAAAAACTATTTAATTTATATTTTGATGTTATAACTTGGTGGAAATATTGTTTTATCTTAGTTATAATATTTTTTTTTTGTTATAGAATCTTTTATATGGAGAGGTAATTGATTTATAAGGTTAGGTATTGTATAGTTTAGTGTTCTTTTTCCATATAAATTAGTATATTTAGGTAGTATTAGTTTCGACTTTGCGGAATTACGAGTTATTATATTATTTGTATTTAATTTTCTGACAGTTTTAAAACTTTCATTAAAAAATTCTTCTAATAGCAATGTTTGGTCAACTTTTTCGTGCACAGGTAGAATCTTACAGTAAGCAAAAAGTGGACGATAGTCGTTTTTATATTTGTTCTTAATATTATTTGGAACTAAGTGCTTTAACAAACGTAGTTGTATAGTGTATATTCGATCGAGGTGATATTTGTATGTTCTTCCGTAACTTGATAATCCATATGATACTATCGATTCAGCCAATGAGTTGTATAGTAAAAGAAGTGTTTTAAAAGGTATTTTATATTTAATTATAGAAAATTTTGCTAATATCACTCTTAATTTTCCAAATTCTGACGAAGTCATCAGTTATCAGGTCTGCCACACATATCAAGAGATCCTAACATCTAAATCAAACTTAAATTTATTTTATGCAAACGTTCGAAGCATATGTAGAAAAGGGAAATTCGATGAATTAAAATGTATTTTAAAATCTGTAGAATGCATACTTCACGTTATATTACTAACAGAAACTTGGTTGAAGTCGAACGAACAAGCAAAATCATATGAAATCCCTAACTATACACATTATTATAACATTAGAACTGATTCCAGAGGAGGCGGTATTTCTATATATGTACACAACAACTTGAGTCACAGCCTAGACGACGAAATTTACACATGTGGCGTCAATTTTCTTTGGGTTCATCTTAAGAAGTGTGCGTTAAGCATAGGTCTTGTATATAATCCTGGAAATATAAATATAAATGAATTCCTTGAAGTATTTTCTTTACAACTTAATCAAAAGAAACGGGCCATAGTATTCGGCGATTTTAACATCGATCTCCTTACTAAAAACACGTATAGTAAACGCTACCGTGATACCTTACGAGAATCTGGGTATCAGATTATTAATAAAATAAGCGAGGACTTCTGTACGCGTGAAACATCAAAATCAAAGACTATAATTGACCACTTTCCATAAAACATGACACTGGCTGAATGTTTCATGAAGTAATAATTATTCCATGGCACGTCAGACGACAGGTTTGCCTAACACCATCTATGCTAAAGTAATTCTGCAATTTAACATTTTTTTTTTAAATTATTACATCTTCAATAATCTTTTGACTTTGTCTTTCTTTCTTTTCTTTTAAGCCTTCCCGGAAATAAGCGGGATTAAACCAAAACAATCAATATTCACAATGGTTTAGTCGTTTCTAAGTTTTAGCGATGTAACGAACAACGATTGATTTTAAGAGGCTATGTAGGCAGCCCTTTTTAGCCTTTTCGTTTCAACTAATACAAATATATTATAATAAACTCTTAAATAATTAGTTTTAGTCTTGCGTTTTACTTATTATAAAAGAATATGTAAATAATTTCCATCGGCAATATAACCAGCAGTATTGATTGAAGTCGTAAATTTCACGAGAGACTTATAAATCTAAAAGAATAAATTTCACTTATCAAATTTAGATTTATATCTTCTCTTCATTTTAATGAACCTCTTAACAAAATAAAACTCAAATCTTCTTTACATTTTTATCAGGTTTTTAAATCTAGCAAAGTCTTCAAAATTACACTTATGTTCTATCCAATTAAGTTTGAACCTTGTACCTTGCGGATTTAATTATTTAACTTGTGTCATCCATCCAACAAGTAAATTGTTGTAACCCATAATTCCCAACTTCACAGTATATTATAACACATTTGTGTTAAATAAACTTTTATTTAACACATTTGTGTTAAATATTAAATAAATAAAAAAGTGTTAAATATTAAATAAATAAAAAATAAAAAAGTTATATATTTAATAATGAAGATTACACTATTGTATACAATAATATATCGACTGTTATATTTCAATTTAGTTTTTTGTAACGCTCTATTGGGAAACTGGGAATTTGGGGTTACAACAGCTTACGTGGGAGGTATAGAATTTTCTTGACATCAATTCAGTGAATGTATTTCAGTCTAGAATACGGCCATTTACTTGAATATCATGGTATTTAAATCTCTATCTTTATCAGCGACCCCTATAAAATAGACTTATCTTCTCACCGTTTACTTCTGTCAATTCGCTGAATCAATGGCTATAAAATAGATCCATAGAGCGTACGGAAGTAATAAAATTGACTGTAACGTAAATCTTACAATCACTTCGGAGAATAAGTGAAAATTGGCGCAAAACAAGTAAAATTGAATAAAGTATTAAGTAAATTAGAATCTTAACATTATACTACAAGCTGATTACTTTTGTGGTACACAACTCACACACTAAAACACTATCACGCTTACAGATAATACACACACACGCACAATTTAAGTGACTTATAGACAAGACAGTAATTTAACTTCATATCTAGATTTGTTATTTGTCAAAATATAATATATTCAAAAAAATAAAATTTGAAAAACCATACCTGCCGTCGCAAAGCTCTCTTTGTTAGTTTTTTAGTAACTAGACATTAAAAAAATGTGTTTTATACAAGGTAACTGGACTTTTTTGTTTTAAAATATTTCTGATATAAACCGAACCCAATACAAGTTTCGTCTAATGTATTTAATTAATTTACGATGAAAATTCATTGTAAATCAATTAATGAAGGCCAGAAATAGCTGCTTTAATTTTTAATTAACTAATTGGGGTTCGCGGCTTCAAAAGGAAATTCGTTTACCAAGTTGTTAAATAGCCGTAATTTTGGCTGTACCTTCTTTATTTAACTTGATGAAATCAGTATTACTTAAGAATTAATAATATCATAAATCGCACATTCGAATAAGAATCATGGATGATATGTTTTTCTTTATTATTTAATAGTAGATTATTGCACCGATCGCAAAGTGCAAAAATATTCAGTTGCGCCAAAGCTTTGCAACTCATAGGTATTGAGCACATAGAGCTAGTAATTAGTTGGATTATTATTCAAAAGGGAAACCTAATAAGGTTTCACAACGTTAATACCTACCTAGTAGCGACAACCCTATTAGGCTGGAATGGAATTGGCAAAGTTTATACGAGATTCATTTCCTATTATACATACATGGAAATTTACTCTAATTTAGAAGGATCAACCAATATTTTTATTATGTACCTCCTAAACTTTCATATTTTGTTAAAAAAGAAGAAGAGTTCTTACAGTTTGTAATTCTAACCGATGTGAAAAAATAAAAATCAACGATGAACAAAGTCAAACAAACTAAACATCTATTTAAGCGTATTAAGTCTGCGCCTAAATCTCAACTAAGATAGATTTCCTTTTGGATTTCTGTAAGAAATGATTTCTTGGAATCAAATAAAAATCTTTTTAAGGAAACCATCGCAGTAGCATCGAATTTACGAAGCTGAAATTTCCTAAGGAGTTTATGTCAAAGCATTTTATGCGCGAACGGATTTTTGTCGAGGAATTCCAAGGATTACAGCGTTTGCATTTCTATTAAAATTTAGAATTTTCCAGATGTAAATAAGTTAATTTAAACTTTAGAAATATAGCTTACAAGTAATGTGCTAATAACTCTCACCAATAAACACTAATTAAATCTAAGCCCAACACAAGCTGTAGAATACCAGCAACTCATACACTTACTAATAGATATATATCATTAAATATCTTAGAGATGTTAAAAGATCTTTAGAAATATAGCTTACAAGTAATGTGCCAATAGCTCTCATCAATAAACACTCATTTAATCTAAGCCCAACACAAGCAGTAGAAGACCAGCAACTCATACACTTACTATTAGATATATATCATTAAATATCTTAGAGATGTTAAAAGGTATTTAGAAATATAGCTTACAAGTAATGTGCCAATAGCTTTCATCAATAAACACTCATTTAATCTAAGCCCAACACAAGCAGTAGAAGGCCAGCAACTCATACACTTACTATTAGATATATATCATTAAATATCTTAGAGATGTTAAAAGATCTTTAGAAATATGGCTTACAAGTAATGTGCCAATAGTTCTCATCAATAAACACTAATTAAATCTAAGCCCAACACAAGCAGTGGAACACCAGCAACTTTTATACTTACCAAGATATATATATCATTAAATATCTTAGAGATGTTAAAAGATCTTTAGAAATATAGCTTACAAGTAAGACTACCGACGTCTATGGTCAACTGCAACACCGGAGGGCTCATAGATGCGTTGCCGGCCTTTGAGAAATGAGTATGCTCTTTTCTTGAAGGTCCCTAAGTCGTACCGTTCGTAAATACCGATACCGATAGCTGATTCCACAGAGGAATTGTGCGAGGTAAGAAGTGTAAAAAAATCCGTCTTTAGCGGATTTCTACTAATAATAAACTATCCCTGTCAAATATGATTTTTGTACGTCCCACGGTTTTCGAGATTTTGTGATAGACCTTTCTATTTTATATATAGAAAATTTTGAGTTTGAGAAACATGATTACGTGATCCTAAAGTCATTATGCCCTAGACCCTACACACTAAAATACAAAAAAACGTTACTGCATCACTCACTAATGATTGTATTGTAAATTTTGTACGTCTTAGGGTCGGATGAAATGTGGCTAGTAAGAATGCATATGGATTGAGTACCTTTTCAATAAATTATATGTAATATAATTAATATGAGTATATGATTAAGAGTCTGTATATTACGTATTTAAGTTCTTCTATTTTGTTTATGTTCAATTTTATTTCTCTTAGTTAATTTAACCATCGAATTAGGTTAAATCTGTTAAGATATATCGTAAGACATATATAACTTTGGTAAATAAAGAAATGAATATTTATAACTACTTTATATATTGATAATTTAAAAGCAATGGAAATAGTTGATTGAGGGTATCGCTTACGACTAAACAGAGATCACAATGACACGACTTTACTCATACGCCCAGTGACATCTCTAACAGAAAGTATGCGTTTCGGTGTTGTGAGATTAAAATTTTTTCTTGAAGGTCTCTAAGTATTTCGTATTTGGCATACCCCCATTCGTAGGAGAGCAAAAAGAATATAAAATATGGATTCTCAAGTTTCTATTCACACGGCAGCGCTTTTATAACGCGACGGTTTTTTATCGCGTAACGACCTATTTTCAACGCTTTAATTATATGAATATACGCTTTATTTTTGTATCAACAACGTTTTAAAAGTGCCAACGCCGAGTTTTAATGCAACGTTTTTTAAACTCTCGTGCGAATGTGGGCTTATTTGATATATAATCTTTTTATTTCAACTTCTTTATTTAAGAACGTATTATGCACAAAATTCTTCTGTTTTTAGAATTTTTAAACAACGTAATAAGAAGTTCTCTCATATTGACCCATACGTATGTTCCTATAATGTATTTAAAAAAGTGATCCTAGGTTTTTTATTATCTTGTTAGTATTTTTAAGAATCTTTTTCAATTTTTCAATCATTCTGTATACGTAGATAACCTTTTTGCTAAAGGGATTAGTATACTTCTTGACGTTTTATTGGCAAACACGATATCGTCGTATCAGAACCAGAGTCCCAGAATGTTTTTTTTCTGTAAGTTAATGGTTTACGTAGCTTAAGATTGGTTATATTACCATATAATTTGTGATTAATTTGAACTTTTTGTTTTCTAAACAAAATAAAATGAATAAAAAATAAAATACCGATGTATAAAAAAAATTATCATCTGGCATGTAAACCCGCAGGCGTTACCTAGTTAAACAGAAATCTTCTACTAATAGAATGTATGTTGTCATTTGTTTTACGCCTTGAACTAATAAGCGGCTTTCCTTAATGAATCTTGATCGATGCTCTTGCATCAGCCTTAATTTCTCAAGTGACAAAAAAAAGCTTATTTTGTATGTATTATACTGCGCCGCGTTAGTCCCGCCTCGAAGATCCTTTATTAATTATGCAAATTATATGAATAATGTATTATGCATTACGAGATACACCTAAATTCCGATAGATGTTATTAATATGTTACCAATGATGCGGTTAAAACGACAAAATACATAACGGCTGGTTAATTTTTTTTAATTTGTTGAAAGGTGAAAAAGTGCAAGCCATTCACCTGATTGTATTAACAAATGGTTGGAATATTCTATATATTTGAAGTCTTCTTAGAGTTTCGATGGCAAATATATTGTCGTAGCCCAGAACATGTCCGTATCAACTGCCCTGTTAGGGTCAGTAATTAACTCCTTCTGAGTGCAGATGTTAGGGTACGCGTATAAAAGATGGTACATTTGATTTGTACCGCATAAAAACCTAAAGTTGGTGTCATCTGTAATGGAGTAAGAAAAACGGTTAAATAAAGATGGGAAGACATCAATATAGTGCTACAATTCTTAAAGCCAGTAACACAACTGCTTCTTAGTACTGAACTTGTTCACAGCCACCGGTAGTCACCTAAGAGGCCATCTGTATGCTTGTCTCTTGTTATGTATACAACATATAAAATATACTGATTTTAAAATTGAATAAACCAACAAGCTACGATAAAACTATCAATGATTTTCGGTACAAAATGATAATTGATGACAGCATTGTCACCAGTAACCTTGGTAGGTATAGTCTATAACTATTTATACCTTATTTGTCTATACCAATCAAAGTTACTGGAGACAGTTAAAGCTTGTTTGTATAAAATATTTTATATTTGCTATTATAATATCCAAATATAAATAGTATATTACATTAAACTAGCTATTTACCGCGACTTGGTTCGCATAAATTTAAAGTTGTGAGAGCTCTTAGACCATCTTAATCTAATCCTATCGAAAAACGAAAAATCTGTTCCAGCTCAAGCGAATGCTGACCAACTATAAACGATAATAACTGCCAAACGTCATCTTTGTGCGTCCCACAGTTTTCTAGATGTCGTGATAGGTGGACCTTTCGCTTTTATATACATATAGAGATGATATTGTGTAATAATATCTTTGTTATTTTTAAATTAACTAGACATTGTTACTAGTAACTACTTTTTCACTTGAACCGTAGCAGATGGGCTAAATCACCGTATACATGTAGACGTTATTGCATTCGTACGTAATTACGTACTATTACCTCAAATTGCGTACAGCAATGCAATATTTATACAAAGTGTGACCTTATTGATTCTTGTAAGATGTCGTAATGGAAAAGAATAATATCTTAGCTAATAATATTGTACTTAAGAACAAAGGTATATTTCAGCTACAGCTCTTAAACAGTTTCGATGATCTTTTAATGATTCTTTTTTCATTTTTGAATAGGTCTTTGAATGTACTACAGATTATCTGTACTCTATAAATTTATATAATACATAAAGCTGAAGAGTTTGTTTAGTTTTGCTTCAACACTCTAGTCTCTTGGTCTGATCGTGGTCCGATTTGAGAAATTATTTCAGTGTTAGATAGCTCATTTATCGAGGAACGCTATAGGCTATATACCATCACGCTAAAATGTTTCACCTAAACTAAAGCGGTCAAAGTTGGGAGTAACAACTAGTAGTATAGTATACATGTAGGTTACATAAATAGGATAAAGCATTTTTTATTCCAATTTGCTTTTATATATATATTAAAGCGAAAGGTCACCTATTACGAAATCTCGAAAACCAGGTACGTACAAAGATGAAACATAGCAAGTTTATAGTTAGTAGAAAGATATTTAAGAAAACATTTTTGATAGGTACAGTTTAAGGAGGTCTTAGGGCTTTCACAAGTTTAATTGTACGCGAACGAAGTCGTGGTACAAAGCTTGTATTAAAGATATAAGCTTTTGCTTTACCATTTAAGAGATACACATACACTCTTTAAAAAATCACATTATCATAGAATTAATTAGATTAAGGTATCTGTAAAAAAGGTCGCATGCGTGTAGGTTTGATAGTTCATTATTGGTCAATTGATGATTTACAAAAGCACTGACATTTTAACCCTCCATTATGAATGCGATCTGAGTGTATATTTAACTGTTCCAGCTAAAGCATTTCTTTCTCCAATTTGTCGGTAATGTCACGCGTATTGTAAATTTTACGCACATGACGCGGGCGTTGAATATCAAAGGCGGTGCGCGTTTGACTCGAACGCATTATTTGGCGAATAAATCGTGCGAACTCACAATTCTTCACGTTGCAAGCTGTGCTGCGTTTATCGTTTCAAACAAACATTACAGTATTGTTTTAATTTTCAACCTAGCGCTATCAAGGTCCGCTTAAATTGCAGAGGATGCGGCTGTGGGGCAAGTATAAGTGATTGACTGCCGTCTAACGTTATCTCCGGAACCTCCACAATCTCATGACTAATATCATTCAATGACAATCTATACCGTCCGTGACAGTAGTATCCGCATCCTTTCTCTTCTCCCCATCTACCTTTATATCCTTTTTCTCCATCCCTATCAGTTATCCTTATCTGTTAGTTATAGATAAACCAAACGACATCTCTACTCACTCATTACTATGTTATTGTGAGTTAAATGATCAACATAAATTAAATTTCCCCAGCTTGCTGATAACTCGTATACCAGTGTAAGAGTTATTATTTCAAATACTATGTTCATTTATTTTGGTGAAATATCTATTTTCTATAAAGACGTTAGAATTTTTTATATTTTAGTTTATCTATTACTAGCTGTTTCCCGAGACTTTGTCAGTGTAAAATTAAACTTACGACAAGCCTAATAACTTCTTAATCTAGCCCTTTCTTAGTGGATGTCTACTAGCTATAAACTATCTCCGTGTAAAATTTCATCTTTGTACGTCCCGCGGTTTTCGTTTTGTTTCTGACCTGACAGGTTCATAATATATAAGAGAAAAATAGTTATGCATCTTCTCGATCAAATTTGATAAATTTCTGTTCTATATCAAGGTACATAACTTTTAAAAGCAAGTTTTAACAGTAAAGATTATTTATAAATAAATTGTATTTTTTTTATATTTCAATCATTCTAGAAATCATAAAGAATGGGTTACAAAACAAGTTTTGATCCTAATATAGTATAATATTTGAATAATTAAGTAAGCACAAAACTGTATTAAAGAGGGTATTACACAATGATTTACGTAAAAGTGCTTTTATTGATTTCAATAATAAATTTCTGTAATTTTAAATGGAGATAATAATAAATTCCTTTTAAGTGATAAAGTTGTTGAAATTAGGGCGAGTGTTTGTATTTTATTACGAGAACTGCTTTATAGCATATCCTCTTCGGGGTGGTCCTTTTCGTATATATCCTGCAATTTCTGTTGGTTTTTAACTTTCTTCATCTGGGCGTAGATAGAGGCAGCTTTGTAGTTGATCGGTCCGTAGTCTTTAAGGTCAGCATCTGCGTATACAAACTGGTCTTCTGGTCTGAAAGCCTGCGAAAAATATATCCTCTATAAGTCAAAGTCAAGTCAAAGACAAAAATATTTTTTTTTCATAATGACTTTCTTACAAGCGCTTGTATATTATAAATCATATACACGCCTGTTATATCATAAAAAAGGATGTTAACATTTCTTTTTAAGCAATTAAGACTAACTTACTAATAGAAATATATAAATAATTATTGATAATTATAGGAAAAGGACTACAGACTTTAGCGAGTTTTTTATATACACTTACGTTGTCTTTTATTTAACTTTTTATATGAATTTTAATTAAATTTTA
>JANCMC010014671.1:0-10504 GCA_024363005.1 Charaxes varanes
TTTGTTTTCAGGAAAGTCCATCATGATTGGCCTGCTTTTGACTGCCCTGGGCATAGTTGGTCTCAGTCCAGTGCCATTAGCTGCTTCACTTATTGGCACAACTGAGCCAGCTTTAAAGCTACTGATATCTATACTGTTAGGATATCCCTTGGGAGCAATATACAATAAATATATAAAAAAATACAAGGATTACAGGAATTTATTCTTTATTGTAACTGGCTTAGATATTGCTCTTTACAACTTTGGTCTTTCTTTTTATCACAACATCATACCAGCCATTGTTATTTATTTAACAACAAGACATTTAGGACCTGGAAGAAACAATGCAATATTTACTTTCATTTTTAATATGACTTACCTCTTAGTTGGATACATACTGACAGAATCTGAGGATTACGACATAACATGGACAATGCCCCACTGTGTGCTCACACTGAAGCTAATAGCACTTTCATTTGACTTATGGGATGGACAAAAGATGAAAAAAGGACACCAACTCTCAGAAAATAGTAGACAAAATGCACTTGATTACTCTCCATCATTCCAAGAGTTGATTGGTTTTGTATATTTTCCTGCTTGCTTCCTGGTGGGCCCCATATTTTCATTTAGACGATATATCGATTTTGTCTTTTCATTTCACTGATATATTTTTCCCGAGTTTTAAATAACGTCACTAGTGACTAGGGAAATACCTATTTAGAAAGAGAACTTCTCTTTGAAAACGAAATAATTTTCCTAACAGTGGCTTGAACTCAGATTAATATGACAATTGATACACGTAAATGGTCAAACTTCAAAGAGTGATAATTCTTATATGATAGTTATTAGTTTGTTAAAACAGCGTCGAGAGGGCGGTTGTGTGCGTTGTATCGGGTTCTTTAATTCTATGACATTTTTCTCAATATTATTTAAAAATATATTTAATTACATGATTGCCAATTGCCATAGACTGTTATTGCGTAAAGTGTAATAAGGAGATTAAAAAATAGTATTGTATCATACTAAATATTACTAGTATGGTAAGTTTTTAAGATTTATTTAATTCTATTCTTGTGAGATTAATGTATTAAATAAATTAATATAATTATGTACTATGTATTGTTTTTTTCACTCCTAAATTGAATTAAAATAATTTTCGTTCTTATTATAACTGAAAGAGCGATAATTAAGATGGGTCTTGCTAAATTTAATTTTAGTAGAAATCTACACTAATATTTAATAAAGTGGTTGTTCAATATAATATGTAACAAAGGTTCTCCTCCTCCTCACGTCGTTGTCCTCATTGCTGAGGGTCGTGATTCCCCCTCTGGATCTTGTTTATGATGATATTACGCCGTTTTATACGATTTTTTGCAGTATGGAGGGCATCATGAAATCCAACGCCCATAGCGGTGCGTATTTGCGTATAAAAAAATATATATA
This sequence comes from Charaxes varanes, assembly GCA_024363005.1. Classification (NCBI taxonomy): domain Eukaryota; kingdom Metazoa; phylum Arthropoda; class Insecta; order Lepidoptera; family Nymphalidae; genus Charaxes; species Charaxes varanes. The sequence goes on from JANCMC010014671.1 coordinate 1,423, forward strand.
TATAAAAAATTAAAACATGCCTTTCTTTGAAACGTTTATGAACCATTTTGATAAATAGTCAAATAAATGTTACATTATTGATACTCTTCAACAGTATCATTTCTTTAAAATAATATTGTATTACATTTTTATAAAAAAAGTAGTTCTATTCATTTATTATGAACTAAACGCAAAAGAAAAAAAATGTCTTTCTTTGTAGCTATTACACCATAAAATAAATTCTCACTAATAAATCAGTAGTTTTTAATAAAGACATAAACTAATCTTTTTTAATAGCCGCCATCACAGTTGTCAAACATTTAAAATATAACATTGGCATTGACACTCTCTAAAACACCCGCTAATTAAAACTATCAGTAAACAAAAATAAATATCTTTTAAAAACAAAACAACAAAGTTCCCTTAAAAATTAACTTTAAAATCCTTAACTATTATATGAACTTAAATATACTTGCATTAGGGACGACAAAAAATTCGTCGGAGCTCCCTAACATTAAAGTTAAATCATTTAATTTAGCCATATGAGGAACGTCAAGTTTGCATATTATATTATTTAAAAATTGTCCGGAACTCTCGTAGAGTTTATGGATTGTTAAACTGAAAATGTGCAGCATTAACGTGACAAAAATATATGAGAGGTAAACTTGAATCTTTTCCTGTCAGCGTTTCCCCTAGAGAAATAAGAAATTCGGTCGTTGGATTCGGTACGCGCTACATTAAGCACGTTTATACAGACGCGGCTGAAGTAGGTGTAACTAATATTAATGCGGGTTTTTGGTACAACGATAACGTATTACCCGCTCTGTGATATTACCATACCTATACATTTTACGAGTAACTTAACCGATGTGACACAGCTGCTATTTCTAGCTCTAAACTATTTTATTTTCAGCAATTTAGGTATAAGATACGTGTAATGGTAGTCTAGGATTGTAAGATTGAAAACCAGAATTTTTTATATAGCCGGAATATTTAGAGCAGTTTCGGTAAAATAAAAAGAGAGTTATAAAATAATGACATTTCAGCAGAAGGAATATTTTATTTTGAATAAAATAAAATTACTTAAATCAAAATATTTCGACAATCCCATCAATCTCTTGTCTTGACTAATTTGACACTTTCAAACTATCGTAGTATCACACGCAAACATGTAGTATTACTTTGAAAGTGTACTATTTACATATTTGTTTGCAATATAAAGTTCAATAATCTGATATCATGCGACATGGTCAAAAATAAAGTCAAAGTCAAATTTATTTAGCGTCACTGTTTAAGCATTTATAGACGTCATGTTTTAAAATATTCAAAAAGCTACAATTGTTGCAGAACAGCCAATCATCTTGGAGTCAATTTGTTTTAGTGTTCCGTAAATTATATTGCATCGTCAAAACTATTAACAGGCGGACTTGCTTTATTTAATCCCCGTTCTTAGTTTGCGAGCTAAAAATAAATCTAGTATACCCCATTGTCCCTTTGTTTCTATACCTGATATAACCGCTACATAGCAAGTCTTACGTTCCCTTTGGGCATAACTTTTATTCCATCTACTAGTTTATTTTAAGCATTTAGTGCCAAGACAGTGACTCAGTTATTTACTGATTATTTATTGAATTTATCATCCTAAAAGCAGCCTTTAAGTCTTTCAGTTTTAATGTTTTCTGTTCTGGTATGTTATTATTCTTATTCATATCTAATTTTGGGTTGATTTTTCAAAATTATTCCTCATCGTAAACCATTTGATATATGATGAAAAAAGGAACCCTTATAGGGTCCTTTCGTTATCCGTCCGTCTGTCTGTCTGTCTGTCATTATTACTAGTTGACTTGGTCCGCATAAAATTAGGTTAAAAATTTTGCGTGATGATTTATAACTTATAATAACGGTTTATCGATAAATGGACTATGTAACTTATAATTTATAGCCTTTATTGATAAATGGGCTATCTAACACTGTAAAAATTTTTCAAATCGGCCTTGTAGTACCTGAGATTAGCTCGTTCAAGTAAACAAACAATCAATTTCTTCAGCTTATGAAGTATAGATATAGATCCATAAATAGTCACAACTATCTTGAAGAAAAGATAATTTTCATACATCAAAGGCTAGCAAGGAAATCGCAGCGTACTCAATGGCCGCATTTGAATCGATCGCTAGGTTTAGCAGTTCTCAGCGCAGCCTGGTTATGGATAGATCGCCTCCGTGTTTCAGAAGGCACAACAGTGGGTCCAGACTATTGGAACCCAGTGATATTCGTAGTGAGATTTTAGAGATTGTGGAGGTTCCGGATTTTACATCAGACGGCAGTCGGTAATCTTAACTAGACCTACAGCCACATCTTCTGTTTCTTTCTTTCTAATAGCCTGAGAGCTACTGTAATAACTCCGAGTAGGTGTTTTCGGCAGGCTACAATTGGGGACATATAGTAATTTATGAATAGAAGAACTGTAAAACATAAGTCGGGCGGCGTGCTTGTGGTTATTTAAAAACTATGCATTATTTGGAATGTGCAAAATAAAATCTACCACAAAAACATAATATTGGCAACTTGGTATTTTTATTATTTTTCTTTTTACAGTGTATATATATAGTCGAGTTATAAACAAGCCAAACTGTCACAGTAGCTCTTAGACTATAATATACTTTATGGAACTACGTATGACGTTGTTGAATTGTGTTGACTATACTTAACTATCATATTTAAGGACTAAAACTATTTACACTTATAATTAAGATTAACTATGACGTAATCACTATGTTATTACAAGTGAGTAAAATCCGTGCATACCTGCATTTTTGTGCTCTGACGACGTGCTGCTAGTCACGTTTTCAAACTTGACAGTCATTGTATGATGTAAATGTAACCTAGGTTTAGTGTTCACTATAGATATCTCATTTTTGGGGTTCCGTAGTACAAGGAACGCTTATAGTTTCACTGTGTCCGGCTGTCGACCCGTAAGGTGGTCCCCTCAACTACATCTAAACTTCGGAGCCATATCTCTCTGTAGGCGATTTTATACTTTATAAGGGTTTGTCTACTATTTGTAATTGTATATATTTACAGTGCCATGTGTGCCTCAAATAAAAGTTTTCTTTCTTTCTTCTTTGTAATGATATTGGACCAATATTAAAATACCAGTAAAATATATTAAAACAAAAGTGTCAATTTAGAAGGAGTACTTGAAACATATACTTGTACTGATAAAGAACAAGTCAAAAACAAAAACAAAGAGGCACAAGATAACCGAGCGGCTCATTCCAAATATCTAACGGAGAGTGAAATTGGCAGCGATTCTCAGAACTAACTCACCAACTTAACAAATTGGGCCATACGCATAAAAGATTATTGGAACTGAAACAAAGAAAATTGTACCACACTAAAAAACTTTGTTAAAGTATTTTCTTTTGCTTAATTTTTTTATCAAGGGTTTAAAATACTACGTAATGTCTTATTATATTTTAAATTTCAGTTCAACTTAATTTACGTATCTATTTAAATTACGAACATAATCTTAATTTAGGGTACATTTAGATTAACTTTTGGAACGAAGTTCCTTACCGCGGCTTACGTAAATTACGGGTAATGCGATTTTACAGAAGTCAGTTGTTCTGAGAAGACAGTACAAAAATGTTTACTGACAGAGTCAGTGTTGCGTAGCATACTGAGAAAGCAGTTTTAAAAGTGTTAACAAACTGAAAAAGTGGTAACTGGTTTGTGGGATACACTTTAAAGTGTATCCCTCAAATCCTTTGAGAATGTTTATAGAATAAAATAAATGAATCCTCATATTTAAGCTATCGCTAACATTAGTATTAAATACACGAACGTAATAATATATTGCATTATGATTCTTATCAAATTTGTCGAAGTCCCGAAGTCACGTATTTGCCGTACCAATCTTACAGAAAGTTTACGCTAACTATATTTAGAAACTTCTCGCTTGCAAAGGCATTTGCGATGGAAATGAATATTTATACATTTTTGTTGTGTTACGTATCTCGAACAGAAAACCTTTTTTATTTCTGATGAAACATATAACATGATTCATTAAACAATAGCACAAAAATTCTCAGCCATCCATTTTTGAAAAGAAGTATGTTAGTTTCTTTTGATAATCCAGTCCACTCCATAATCATCAACTCTTCTGTTCACTGCCACGAGCATGATTTTCGAATCAACGTGGAGAAAGTAATATGGGACTCCCGATGTAAATGTTGGCAAAAGATCAAGAAACTCATCCCCGAATCATCCGAATATCCCAATTAGCCTAAATACCGAAATCACCGAAATCCCCAAAATCCCCAAATCACCCTTATATCCCAAATAGCCTAAATCCCGAAATCCCCAAATCCCCGAAATCCCCAAATCCACAAAATCCCCATATTAACAAATAACCTAAATATCTAAATCATTAAAATCCCCAAATCACCCAAAAATTTGAAACAGCTAAAACCCCCAAAACCGTTAAAAAGTTGTTGAATATAGTTATACTGAGCGAGCCCAGTGGCTAGGTGATTTGTTGGTGATTGACCTACTTTTGCTTGAAATTTTACGTATTCATCGATTGATGAATTATATTTATAAAGGGTCAAATAGAGGTAAAGTTATAAGTAATAGACTGCAAATACTCCATGAAAATTGACTAATAAACAGTTTATTACATATTTATCTAGCATTGTTAATTATTGATCAACCTATCGCTAAGATAAGCCGGTATTATCGATTGACGGTTATTATCAGATTAATAGATTCTAGACAGTCTAGGACAGGTCCTTTTTGGGACACCCAAATAAATTCTGGTTTTGTAGTGACGTCTGTGCCCTTATTGGGGCACGACAAATACTTATTCTTACTGTAAGCTGTGATGTCAGTTATGTATACTGTAAGGGTGTTCCTTTTGGGTTTGCTGTACTGGTTACAGTTTAAAAAGGAACGCGGTCCATTCAAATTTTCATTTTCACTTTTTCAATCTTACAAAACCACGACTTTATAAACTCACGATTTGTCTTCACCCACGGTTTTGTAATACCGTAATTCTGTAAAAACTAACAGTTATGTTTTTTTTAACAAGAGCCTCTTTATTTTTGATTGATCACGTGATCAAAGTACTGAGAGATCTTCCTCGGAACCTCCACGATCTCTACAACCTCACGACTAATATCACTCAGTGGCATTAATCGGATGCCACTGTTTTACGTGCCTTCCGAAATACGGTGGAGGTCGGATATAAATATAAACCAGTATTAGAATGCCTCATCCATCTATCACTCGATGGCAGCAAGAGCTACTTAACATAGCGATCGACTCAAATGCCGACCACTGATTAGGCCACGATCTCCTCAATATGATATTTATATATAATATTATATATTATAGAATAATATTAATGCGTTATAAAAGCACCGTGTTATAGGGGGATTACTGCATTCTATTTAAGAATTAAATGTACCTTCTTTATTTATAGCCGTGGCAAGTTGTATGCAAAATTTCATTCTGCTTGGTTATGTAGTTTCGCAAAGCGTGACAAAGAGTTGGTGAGAAATTTGACTCTATTTCTCACCATTCCATGGATTCACCGATGATTGGAGTTCAAATCAATCCTATTAATAAAATTTACGCGTAATATATTATATGCCCATATAACTAACAAACACATAAAGCAGAAGAGCTTTTTTTGTTTGCTTGAACGCAATAATCTCAGGAGCTACTGGTCCGATCTGGGAAAACTTTCAGTGTTAGATAGCCCATTTATCGACGAAGGCTATATAGGCTATGAATCAACAAGCTAAAATTGAAACTGTTTTGTTCACCTAACTTTAGACGGACAAAGTAGCGGGCTACAACTAGTTTACAATGTTTGAATCAATCATCAACAGCAATGATTGGAGCTCAAATCAATACTATAAATAAAATTTACGCGTAACATATTATACGTGCAACGTTCCAACTTGTTACTACTGCCCGTTCACCGATCCAGTTACCAATTCGAGACAGAGTTGCTTAACCAACCAAACCGTTTAAAAGAGCAGTTACTGACGGCAATTAAGCTTGATAGATAACTGGTTTAATCTGCCAGCGTTCGTCTTTTTTAGATAGACATCTAGTGTCCGACCAGTTAACGACTGGTTTTGCTACCGGTTCCATAATAACTAGGCTCGGCAGACTGTCTGGCTGCTTTACTGCTGCTGGTATAACTGGTTGGAATAACGAGTATTATAACTGAGATTGATTGAAATTAAGTACTGGCGGTAATGGAATAGAAAAGTGACTTCAAATAGGAAAATCTTTTTAATACTTTAAATCTGAGTGTTCCCTTTTATATGATACTAGCAACTACTACCAAAACTTCGTCCGCGTGTGTCACTCTTATCACCTAGAGGCTGAAAAATTGGGCAAACCATCTTTTTCTTCTTCTCCATTCTTCTTCTCCATATTATCAATTTCTTCTTCATATAATGAACTTCTTCTTCATATGATTAACTTCTTCTTTTTCATGTGATCAATTTCTTCTTACCCTTTTCCCCTTTTACTTGTGGTCGGGTCTCCTTATAACTGCACCACGTCGCTCGATCCTGGGTTGTCTCTATATCTAGGTTTAGGGTACTAAGTACTTTCCTTTAGTCATTAGCCATTAGTCATCCATTTGGCTCTTCGGGGAGGTTAAGGGTAGTTTTTTACCTAGTGATTTACCCCTCTTCTTTGGATGTGTCCAAATCACCTTTATCTACTTTCAAGCAGTTTTTCAGTGATTGGCGTTAGATCCGATACATGATTAACTTGATTTAAAAAACCCGCTTATAATAAGTATAAATTAGAGTTCCGTACAAATAATTACAACTCTCAAAATTTAACAAAATATACAGACAACGGAAGTCGCGGGTTATAGCTAGTTGGTAACTATACTAGATAGTCACCACTTGAATTACAAGTATCGTAACGAGATAACGACACAGCGAATGATTTTCTGTTTGCTTTATGGTCGATTAGTAATCTTTCACAAATATATAAAAATGTAGTAAAATAGGCACTTGATTTCTATTAATCTTGCATGTATTAATTATATGCACGTGTAGATGTTTATATAAAAGTATATAAGTGCTAGATTAGCCCGCGAGTTCGCGTGGGCCACTCCTATCACTTAGGGGTTTAAAAGATAGTTTTTTTTTTTTAAATATAACAAGGGGCAAACCAGCAGACGGTATTCTTAAGTGACTACCGACGATCATGGATAACTGCAACTCTAGGGGCATCGCAGATGCGTTACCGGCCTTTGAGAAATGAGTATGCTCTTTTCTCAAAGAAAAATATAATATAGTTTTTGGATAAGGACTAATACCATGTCTATAAAAAACCCCTTCACAAATAATTCATTATTTTAGAACTAATTTGATTGGCATAATTGTCGCGAACTTTTATTTAGAACTTTAAAAGGGGAACAATTCCGTGATACATGATTTTTGCGAAACCTTATCCGTTTACGCAGCGCAAGCAGCGGAAGCTCTCAAAAGGGGAAAAAAATTTTGAAACATGTGGAGCTCCGCTCCTGTTGGTCTTAGCGTTATGATACATAACCTATAGCCTTCCTCGATATATGGGCTATTTATTGAACGAATTTTTCAAATTAGATCAATAGTTCCTGAGATTAGCTCGTTCAAGTAAACAAACAAACTCTCAGCTTTATATATTAGTATAGATGTATAGGATTTTTAATCAACATCTAAAACCGATTCACATCAGACAAGCGAATGAACATCTACGCCTACTCTATCAAATATCTATAATCAGGCGTAGAGCATTCTTACGTTGTTCTGTCTGCGTTCACAAAAATTCTAATTTTTATTCTAGTTTTTTGCTCAGTGACATCAGGCGAGCGAATGCACATTCTACCCCTACTCTACCAAAGTCTCTCTCTATCACTTGACGTGACAGCATTGCCACCACTTCACTTCGATCTTATACGAGAAAGACGTACTGGTACCCGGACGCGCCGGCCCCATTCGGTTGCAGACCAAAAGGACTGTAAACGTGGCGCTACCTCTAATTAGATAAATAGATATGATCATGGGAATAAGGGATGGGGAGAAAGGATGTAAAGGTAGGTGGAAGGAAAAAAGGATGCAGATACTACTCTAACGGATGGCAGAGGGGGAGTTACAATAGCAGCTAGGGTAGTCCGGGGTCGTGTACCCGTAATGGAACCAACCAGTTACAGTGGCGCTACCTCTAATTATCTCATAGTTATAATTGGAATAAAAAAGGTTCGCAAAATCCATTTACTAGACCTCCTATGTCAATAATTGCTATTTTCACTTGAGTCATAAATCTTATAGGCGCGGCTTCTAGATTGCTTTACGAGCATAAGTGCGACTGGTTCGAGTTACCTACCTGGTTGCAGAACAGTAATTTCATGTTTGATTACGACGTGAAAATGATATTCAATTACACACATTGCTTAGTAGAGCGCGTACAGTCTAAAAATGCACGCCTCTCCTCTAAATTCTATTATTTTAAATTGTAAAAGTAAATATTAATTGCAACGCTTGCCTGCGTGTAAGCAGCGATTATGTGTCTATAACTAGAAAACCTGCTAGAAGAAATGCTATTGTTTATTTTGTCCGTAGAGGTGAATACTTTGGAAGGACGTGCATTTTTAGACTGAACGCACTATAGTAGAATTAAGAGCTCAAACATCGACGACTTTGGGGTGTTAAGGCAATGAATATTACTATAAGGTTATTAGGAGTAAACACTAATTTTCAGCATTTTAGCATACCTAAGAAGCATTTCTTGTATTCTTTGAAAAAATAAAGGGTCATCTAAAAATGACATGACACGAATTTTACTTGTCAGATTTCCGATACCCCCTACCCCCTTGGTTCGACGTCTCATAATCGAGAAACAACAGTCACTTTTATTTATTCTATGTACTATGTCAATAAAGGACAACAAACTAAATTTTGACATGTAATGTCACATTTATTTTATATACTTTTTATCCCCTTCCCCCTGCCCGTTGTCACACGATATCACACTTTATTTCCAAACGACTGTTGTACGGAACTCTTAATCGTGTTCATGATTCGCA
>JANCMC010014713.1:0-10503 GCA_024363005.1 Charaxes varanes
TATAAATGGCCGAGGACCAAAAGCAATGATCTCTGATCCTTTCCTTGCTAGTTCGTCTTTGCCTAAAGATGCGCTGTAACCACTGAAGTATTACCTAGTTTTTCAGCGCAATAGTAACCAAAACATCGTGTTTATCTTTGATCAGTTTGAACTGACCCGGGAACTTAATAAACTTATGACAACATATTAATCAGATTTTTACAAAATTTTAATTTAAGGTTTATGTAGAAGAAAATTTAAAAAACCTATATGACAACTAATTTAAATTTTTTCTTTTATTTTAATTGTAGTTATATTTAAAAGCAAGGTCAAATAAGTTACCTTTATTATTTTTGTATATATTAATCATCAAATAATGTTAAAATCTGATACATTCGAAAATAATAATGAAGACTATCTTTAGAAGTTCCCACCTTCTGTGAAAAGTGGATCAAAGCAGAAAATTACAAAGGTACTTCTCTGCTTTGATCCATTTTTCGTAATATTTACACACTTAACTCCACTTTACAGTCTACTACATATACAAAGCCTACACATATTATATATTTCTATAAAAGGTTTTAATAAGACAATGTTTAAGCATATCATTTATTAAGAGACATTACCTACGTGCCATAAAGTAGAAAGACCATAAACTAGTCTCACGTTCGATTCTAGATCCGTTGTAGAAAGATACTATAAAGTTATAAAATCATTCTCTTTCTAACTTTCTTTTCAAGGTTCCTTAAGCGTAATCTTTCTAAGTTTATGACGTTTTTCCCTTTGTCCTGGTTTTAACGTCTACGTAATTTATATTAAACGCGGGTAGAAAAATACATACACAATTTGAAATATAATTATATATTTATCGCTTTCAAATTTCAAAAAAAATTCCAATTCATAGACCTGACGTGTGTAGACATGGGTAAAGTTCGAAAATGCAAAATAGCAAAGATTTAAATCGGTCAAGTGCGAGTCGTACGTACTAAAGGTTCCGTACCATCAAATAATACTTTATAAGGTTTCTTTTAATTTTTCAGAGTCAGTGAATTTTTTTTCACAATTTTAGGGATTTTTACTTCAATATGGCTTTTTTGCCCAACTTCATAATTGTAAGTCAACGGAAAATAGCCTATAGGTTTTATTTTTCTTTCCGAATGCGAATGGGAAATGTGAACGGCTATACCTTTTAATTGCATACATTTATAGGGGTGATTTCTACACAGCTTTAAGGGACAACAGACCTCAGTATTTGATTGTAATTTCAACTTTATATATCATGGGCGACACACACACATCTTACTAGAAATATAATAAAAAGTTTGCAATGGAAAATAAGGAAATGTTTGTTTACCTGACTGACATTAACTGATCTTTAGATGGGGAAGATATAATGAATTTTGTTTACGACGAATATACGTTTATCTTCGACTGCGACGAATATTAACTTATCTTCAGTTAAGACGGAGACAAAATTGGAGAAGGTAACAATGACATATTAAAAGCAATACACACATCACATCTTACTCTAAACTTGAATCGTGTCAGTTATAACAAAATAAAAAGGTGGAAATGGAAAATAAAGAAGGTTTTTCTGACTGACATTAACTGATCTTTGGATGAAGAAGGCAAAATAAATTTCGTTTACGACTAATATACACTTATCTTCGATTGTGACGAATATTAACTTATCTTCAGCTAACACGAAGATAAAATTGGAGAACATAACAAATAAATATTAAAGGCAATACACGCATCACACATTACTCTAAACTTGATTCTTGTCAGTTATAACAAAATAAAAAGGTGGAAATGTAAAATAAAAAAGGTTTTTCTGACTGACATTAACTGATCTTTGCATGAGGAAGTCAGTCAAAATGAATTTTGTTTAAGACGAATGTAAAGTGGTTATATTAAAAGAATAACCAAGTAATATATTGTTATGTTTAATAATAATGTTATTTTTTAATATGAGAAATGCGTGTTTTTTATATGTAATACAAGGCCTAAATGGGCAGACAGTTCAACTAAGTAACTACCGACGTCCATGGAAAACTGCACCACCCGGTGGCTCGCAGACGCGACCTTTAAGGAGGGGTTTAGGCCATCGGGAACTCTCACAAACAGGACGAAACGCGACAACAATATCACCACTTGACGTGACAGCATTGGCGCCACTTCACGCCGAATTATGTGAGAACGAAGTACTCGGCCTATTGAAAAATTCTCATAGAATCCAATTAAATGGGACATAAACCGCATAGAAAACAATACACTTTACCTAACCTAATTGGTTTCTGTGTGGCTTTCGTTCCATTTCATTTGGATTCTGTGGGAATTTATCAACAGGGCGTACCCGGACGCGACGACCCAATTCGTCTGTAGACCAAAAACTGCATACGTGGAGCTACCTTCAATTAAATGTAAACGAGTATCATATATGCAACTTACAACATCATTAATATCTTACTACTGGATAGACACTGATACAAAGTTGGAAGGTTACTGATTAGACCGTTCGCTGTCAAAATGGAAGCACGAACCCTCATTTGACGTTTCGTTTCGAACGTAAAACTAAGTAAAACTATTGAGAATATTCGTGCTTGACTGTTAAATGGTTTCTACACACCATGAAATGTTCATGCACCATCTGATGTTGCAAAATACTTGATTAGATTAAATAAATAATTAGGTCAAAGATAACTTGTTTTTATGACTATAACTAGGCATGTTACGGAAGCGGTATATCGGAGCCTAAAGTTTTATATTTGGTTTATCGGGACTAGAATAGGAACCAAAATCGGTATCGGGACCGAAAATAACCTCGTACACATTATTCACCAGTACATTTCTATTATCAGTAATAAAATAGGTGTTTACTTGTGTACTCAAAATAAAAATAATCAAATTTAAAATCCTTATAGAGTATAGTAAATAAAATCAGATAGAATGCCTCCAAAAGAGGCAAATTATATATATTTAATAAGTAAAAGCATTGCAACTTTTTCTCTGTCCAATCTATTTCTTAAAGGCCAACTTCGACCAGCCAGCTTCCAGATCAACGACCTCTAATACCATCGACCTCTGACATAACTTCCGATTAAAATTTATCTGAACCGAATGTTTAAAATCAATTGGAAGGAATAAGGAATTTCTAGGAAACACAAGTGACGTCAGCTATGCTGACGTCACCCTTTTTAAAAATCACTATGGAGAAGTTTCTCCGTCATATACATGTGTGTATAAATCGTTTGGCATTGGTGTGCGTGTGGTTCTATTTTAATTATTTAATGTTTTAATGTTGCTTGGAATTATTTTTAAATATATTAGCATTCGCACACCCTCCTCTTTATAAACAATGATTGTGCCAAATTTCATATTTATCGACGCAATTTTCGTGAAATGGTACCGAAAGTTTTGCTTTACATATAAATAATATAAAGATATTAAATTATGTCATATTACTTGCAGTTCCACCGGATGCTCCACGAATATATGACTCGGAAGGTAGAGAGATATTAGGATCAACTGCAGGACCATTTAGAGAAGGGCAAGATTTGCTTCTGTCCTGCCAAGCTTCTGGTGGTAAGATTTAATATTATTGACTTCTACAAAGTTTCTGGTACCATCACTTCAAACCTCCGCTAAGATTAAATTACTGTGTTTTTATAAATACAGGAAATTTGCTTTGATATTTTAACCTATACCTTCAATGTTTTATTGCCTAGTTTTGAATAATAGACTAAATTAGTATTATAAATGTCCAAGTAACTCTATTTGTTATGCTTTCACGGCTGAATAGTTAGACCAATTTTAATGAGAAAGTTTCGACCTAGAAGAAGGACAGCTGTTTTTTTGTGAAATTGAAACATAATTCAAAGCGGACGCAGTCGTTGGTTACAATTGGTTTTGAATAAAATACGGGTATGTTACTAACTAATTGCATTTCACAGGTAAGCCACCGCCGGACGTGTCCTGGTATCAAGGTGATGAACGTCTAGCAATTACCAAAGGTGGCTCTGTCTGCCAGATCCATTTGCCCGCTCTGTCGCGCGAACTGACTGGTACACGCCTGCAGTGCCGGGTGGAACCTCCCTTGCTTCAACCGCAGTTCAGAGATGTCACACTTAAGTTGTATCGTAAGTCCTCAACTTAGTTGCTCAGATTGTGATATGTTTAAAGAAGTCCCTGTTTCATCGGTGGCCGGCATATGAGTCTATTATTAAAGCAGTTCATACCGCGCCCGGGTGATAAATGGGTGACCCATTCTAAAACTGGTTTTCAAATATCACACCTCCTCCTTGTTTCGGAAGGCACGAAAAACGGTGGGTTCTGATTAATGAAACTGAGTGATATCAGTTGTGCGATGATGTGGGTTCCGGGTATGATGTTAGACGGCAGTAGGTCAACTTAACTCGCCCTACTTAGATCTTCTGCTATTTAAAGGGTCTCTGCTAGTAGATTTAGATAACGCCTTGGAAGAAGAATGTTTTCCTATTAATTAGTTGTAATATCAGAAATAGTAGTAGCAATAGTAAAAGTTTCAATGGATTGTTGGCATAGAGGATACAAAAAGTATTGCTTGGAAGTCAGTGTAGTGTTGTGCTTTGGTAGCGGATTCGGTGGTGTAGCTTTCGGGTTGCAGCATTACACCGATTTTCCCTCGTATTCATAAGCGGATTAAAGCAAAGTAGTTTAGTTTCTCATGCATGTCATGGATTTCAGCAAAGTAACGCCTGGTTCTATCAATTATTAAAATTACATTTAAAAATATAACAGCAGCATACAAATAGGCAAAACAGCTCAGCGAATCCCGCGTGTCATAAGAAATGTTTGACACGCAGCGCTGATTTTCAGCTGCAGCCATTTTATTTTAAGTGACGTCACGGTTACACGAGTATTAAAAGAAGACAAGAATTGGTGGGCCAATTTTACAGAGGATATATTAATAAAGGTTGGAAAAAATAAAGTTAAATAATTATGTTAAAATATAGAAGTATAGATTGAAGCGTTTATAAAAGATATTCGATATGGTACTAACTAAATTCAGTTGTTTACATTCAAAATGTAATCATCAAAGATTGATTTTGCTATGGACACAATCCTCAAAGTCAAATTTGGAGAGATCTAGTTAATTTCAGAGCGATAAAATCGACATAAAACTTACACAAGATCATTCATTAGACGGGCGGAGGCGGAATCTATTTAATTATTTGTCGATAGCTTGTCTAAAACTTAATTTATCGTTGGCAAAACAAGAAACCGAGTCCTCGGCCTACGACCGCTCTCCTCTAATTGAAAAATCCAAATTCAACGTTAATTTTGGGCGCGTTTGAGTCAATTTATCTTATTTAATCGAGCGCGAACACTTGAAGGAGCGGAAATTTTACAAGTATCCCAATAAAACTTGCACAGGAGTTGAAGAGGCGAAGTTGCCCCAAATATTCGACGAATTTGGATACCTACGCGAGGCCCCCGAGTGGGAGACTTAATTTTGAACGAGATATTTTGTTGCCAATCAGGCGCGGATCCACCGTTGTGCGCACGATGGGTGCAGCATGCAGTATTTATAAGATCTTTTGCCTTGATGTCAATATTTGTCAAATAAGAATTGTCTGTGGTAAAATATCAATTGAAATTTAAGGCGTCTCTTTGACGAGAACAGGAATGGGAATCGGGGATATTAATAGATAAGTATATAGGACTATAGGACACACGGACGTCTGTTCCTGTAGATGTTCCGGTAGATAACTTAATGCCTGTGCTAGGTAAGAGACACAATATATTATTTTGGAAATATATAAATACATACATATAGAAAATACACGCAGACTCAAGGCGGGAATCGAACCCACGACCGCCGGAGCGGAAGGCAGGGTCACTGCCTACTGCGCCAACGGGCCTGTCGAATAATATAGGATAATAGAAGTAATTAGTAAGTAGTTTAACGTTCGGGCAGGACATGATCTGCCAGTTCTGATAGTTAGCTATGTAAAAGAATTTTGGAACTGAATTCCGAACATTCTCACAGCCGTGTGTATGCAAAACACTCCGTGCATGTTTCAAGCATCAAGGTACGGAGTTACGGGTACAATGCTTTGTGATTTTTGCTTGTTTTCTTGGCAACGGGATTAAAAAGTGAAAGTCAAACGCGCCCCCCTTTCTTTCTACCCACCACCTTTTAATATTTAACGATAGATTTGTTTTTACATGGTATTACTGAACACGAATATTCTTAGAAAAACAATTAGGAAAGTTGAATTCCTAAAGAAAAGTCTGCAATAACTTATTTACAGCTAACACATTCGTAACACGCCAGGAATATTCGTAGCGTTCTCAGATATGATTGCTACGAAACTACGTGCAGGCAGGTCAATTGTATATATACAATTGTTAAAAGTAACGAAAAACCTAACTAAATCTACAAAAATCACTCACTCGTAGCACTTCCAGAATATTCGTAGCGCACGTAGCTACAAGTGCTACGAAGCTACGCGTAGGCGAGTGTAGGAAGGCAACGGTTTTAAATGAATTATTCAACTTTAGATAGTATTTAATTCACTAATAGGACTTTCAAATTTACTTTGAGTTAACGACAAAGATAAATTTTACATTAATCGGTTCATTTGAATGTAATTGGTTTATTTATCAAACTTGACAGATGAAACTTTATCTAGATAGTCAAATTAGTAACCTAGATTTTTTGTAATCATGTTTTTTATCCAGAATATTCCATATTTTATAAAGCTTCTGTTAGGAGTGAGCTAGAAACGTATGAGGATCAAAACAAATATTTTTGATCCTTGAAAACGTTCTAGGCTCTTAGGTATTTTGCCATAAGTCGATGAAAGCATTGACTGGCCGTCGTTGCCGTAGTGGCCAGTGATTCTGCCCTCCGCCCCGGGGGTCGTGGGTGCGATTTCCGCCTGGAGTCTTGGTGTATGTGTATGTATTTATATATTTCTAAAAAAATCTATATATTTGTGTATGACAGGCGTCTGTGCCTTTAACAAAGACATTAAGTTGTCTACCTTTAGAATAGATGTCCGTGTGTCATATAGTCCTATATATATTGATTTATTTATCATTAAATTTATGAAGGTGTCAATTTCTGGAGTTCACAAATTTTCAATGAAAAATATTTCCGAATTCAAATGATATTTTATTCAAGTATACCCTAAAATACCCTTCGATTTCGTTTTTAAATTTAATTATAGAATAATGAGGAACTGCAGTATTTCCGAAGACGATGTAAAGGATTGGGCGAAGTGGAGGAAGAAGATTCGGAAGGCTGATCCCCCCATCCCAAAAAAAAGTGGGACACGCGGTAGAGAAGAAAAATAATAAAAAAATTACAAGAGACGATTGCATGGATTCACCGTGCGGGTGGTCGCAGAGAACGCACTACTTTGCTGGATGAGTAGATGCGATCGTAGACCTCTTGCAGGGCGTACGCCACGTCTACGTGGGCTTTTTATGTATTTATAAATAACAAGTTGCCCACAAAATAACATTATACGTTAATTACCAGTTTAAGGAGCACTACTACTTTTATATATGGCTAATATCTGTGTTTCCTCTAAAATTAAGTATATTTTTTTTAACAATGGCTACGACATAACCCCTGAAGAGCGGATTCGGGATTTAAGCCTTCCCTCTTACAGTTGAGTTATCATCCTCGAAGGGAATAAGGTTCTCCCTCTTTGCTACAGAAGTAATATTGATTCACTACCTCTTGAACCCTCTACTGTTTAGCAGAATTTGATTCCCTACAAACATGTGACAAAATGTACTAAAATTAGAATTAACACAGTATTATCGTTGTTATCGTTGATAAAAATAATACCGAGTCTAGATATACAACTGAGTTTGGAAGAAAATGAATAATTTGTTGTATCTTCGCATATGTTAATTTATACGGGCGATTAGAAAATACTCGTAATATCTCTACCAAACTTTGACATTGGCTTATTCTTGCTATTGAATATCAAAACATAGCGCCATCTATCGGTCGCTGCTTGTATTAGGAATGGGTGCGACAATACCCCAACGGCGGTGGGGTTTGAACCGGGTACCTTGCGGATTTCAGCTCATACCTTATACCGTTGAGCAATTGAGGCTCTAAGGACAGATTGTATCCTATCTAGGTCGTAACGTCTATTTACACGGAATACCTAACTCAATAAATCTAGTGACTTCTATACAATGTAGCCTCAATTAACGAGAGAATTATGAGGGTCATGAAAATACCATAAATCCGTCGTAACGATACAAGGACGTTGTTTATATGCCATAGACACGGAGTATGACGCAATTAGGCTGGAAACTTTTCCGACATATAGGAAATAATATAAGAATATATTTACGCTTATAACGGAGCCGGATATAGCTCAAAGTGTTTGTACAAATTTGTCCATGAAGTCCACAAAGTTCTACTACAAATCTTTGTGCAGTTACACAAAGTCCCCGGCCAAACTACATGATCATTGAAATGATCATTCAAATGAAGCTATGTCTGGCTCCAGCATTAGACACAGAGGTAGACCGACTGAATGAAAAGAATGGAATAAAGAAAAGATATTTTTAGTCTAGGGCAGTACCTATATAACTAGGACGAAATATTATAAATACATAGGACTATATAACGCAAATTAAAAAAATGTGTGTTGATATCTATGAAGTCTTTAGAAAAAGCTGTAATTTAAATTTAAAATAACACGCACCTGCTGCTATTATATTCAGTTTAAAGATTCTATGATGTTTTTTTTTTTACTTTTCTTACACTTTATAAAACTTAAAAAATATTGTTCTCATTAAACTGTTTTTGTTCCTAGGGTAATCTACCACGAGTTAGTTCAGACCACCAAAGAATACATGCGAGAAGTTACGACAATTGATCCTAAATGGTTGGTAGAGTTTGCACCAGCCTTCTTCAAATTCTCGGACCCAACTAAACTGTCCAAATTTAAGAAGAACCAGAGATTGGAACCTTTGTACAATAAGTACGAAGAACCGAATGCTTGGAGAATATCCAGAGTCAGAAGACGCAGAAATTAATTGTGTATTTATTTTAAAACTATTGTTTTAATAAATATATTGTTTACTAGTTTATGTTATTTCAAGCAGAACACCTATTAAACTAACAATGCGTCTAATAATTTACATCTTTTCATTTACCCTAAGTAACCTATATTAATTTTTTATACCAGTAATATTATGTAAAAATATAACCCCGCCTCTACACACTCTCGAGTGTCGTCAGTCGGTCGTTTTTAGTACTAAATAAGATATTGTACAAATAGCCAATATGCCTACTTTTGCTTTTACTATTTTATATTGTATTTTCTTCATAAGTGATTGCAAAATCTTTTGAGAAAATAAATTCTTAAACCGTAATTTGACTATTGCGTATATGAATTTGACCAATGAGAGATAACTTCCGAATATCGTATACGTAGTTTTGATTGGTCTATGATTGATCAATGATATGTCTATTTATAAATAAATAACAAATAAATATATGTGACACACGGACGTCTGTTTCTAAGATAGACTACTTGATACCTCAGTTATAGGTAAAAGCTGCCTCTTATACACATTTTTTTCTCTCTATATATACAAAAATCAATCGTTCTTCGTTAGTCACGTCAAAACTCTTAAACCACTGGACGGATTTAAATAGTGTAAGCTAAAAATTGTCTAAAATTATACAAAATGTAAATTTGGCCGCTACTTCAGAATACTTCATAGATGATATACATATCAGACCTTTCGTAATATTATTACTTAATAAAACATTCGGTCAGTCTCACGTATTTTGGGGAAAAAAATAAAGGAGATTGATAAACTGACTAATAGAAAACGCCTGCCGGATCCGTTTGTAGTATATACAACGGTATTGAAGTAATTTGTTTCGGATTTAAAATCGCATTGGGACAGACAGTAATAATGATATAATACAGTATTCAGTTAAAAAATGGTAAAAAAATATACATTTCAAGAAAAATCCGCCGATAAATTTCACCACCGGGGAGTCTAGAATCATGTACTGAATGTCTTTTAAACCTGTGTATATACTTAACCGATAGAAGGTCTCGCATTTGAGTTTAAAGAGTCCTACGAACCCATTTTTTAATATTTTTCTCTATAAATCCTAGTAATAAAGATTTTGAATCGGAAATTGTATAAAGTTTCAAGTAGTAAGTATTTTTTCCATAACAGGTTTGAAGTCGTAAATTAACTTATTAAGAACAAAGATTTATGTGCAAAGATGAAAAAAATATATTTATGTAATGAATAATTGACACAAATCTACCTTCCTGTATATATTTTTCTTATTATACCTTACAAAAATGTGTTTGTTATTTTTCAATTTTTTATTAAGAGACAATTTTACTTATAAAATATAGTCAGTGCAACATAAAACACTATCGGTTTTTCTGTGAACAAAATTGAATTAATTGTTATATATATGTACATTACTAAAGGAAATGAAACTGTCACTGCTTCCAGAAAAATGGCTGA
>JANCMC010014720.1:0-10503 GCA_024363005.1 Charaxes varanes
GTGTTGTGTAAATAAACACGCACACATAAGGACGAGAACCTGACGCTGAGAATTTGCACAGTCTAGTTCTTTCAATATGAATGAGGGTATCCCCGACCTACAATGAGATACTTGTAAATACGGTCCACTTTTATTGTGCAGTCAGCGTAATGATGACGCTACTACAATGGCGTGCTCGAGAGCAGCACGTGCCCTCGCAAAAAGTGTTTTTTTTTGTTGTGTACACCGGCCTAAAGTTACGTCAGTTTCGCACAATTGTACCAGGACATCATAAGCTTTAAGAGATGTTCATATTTATCGCAAAAGTATACTCGACCTTTATAACATGAAGAGCAATAATAAATAACATATTTTTTATGTGTGATATCTATTGATATGTCTATTAATTCTATTAATAATTATCTTTATTGTCTTTATTATTGTTTAACATGTGAATAGTGTTTTAATGTAAAGAACCAACCACACTTGAGTTTTAGACTTTTTCAAAAGGGCCCATGGTGACCTTCATATGGTGTACGAAATAACTGCATTGGTGTACGAATGGCATGGGGTTTGAATTGATTGAAATTTTGGCAGTCTGTCTAGCTAGACTTTCTGAACAAAAATTAGCAGTCAATCAATGTTATCCAAAATTATTATACCTTGTACATTATTGTAGTGATTCCGTAACTGATACGTTGTTACGCATCGTTACAGTTAAAAATGAAATTAAAGAAAATTCACTTCTTCTTGTACTAGAGATCGCTGCTTGGTCGAAATACAGCCAAAATGTTTAGATTTGCGTACTTTATACTTATTTTACGCTTGATACAGAATTGCAATTTTTTGTATAACGATATTTTCATATTTGACTATTAATATGGTCGTCATGACTAAGCTTTGACACAATCTTATAGTAAAATGAATACATAGTATTATTAGAATAAAACCAAACTCACACCAATGTGTAATTTCATTTATTAATGATGCCTATTTCATTAAAAATATTAGCATTGGCACGCTATCCTCTATAAAAACTATAATAGTGCCAAATTTCATACTCCACCATCCGCGCAATTTTCTTAAAATGGTAAAGAAAGTTTGCGCTTCACATAATAATATTATTATATTGTTTTTTGTATCTGAAGTGAAAAATAAGTGTTCGGATTAATTGATGGGTTTTCGTACTATGCTGACTCTACTGAAGGAGAAATTTGGCAACCAAACTTCTCAGAAGAACTAAACTAGGTCAACAGTTGTTCTATAGCTATAGTTTGTTTAAAATATTGCGCATTTTAGTAAATGAAATGGTACTTTAGAAATGCTGCAATAGTCCTGATATGGATATAGGTTATCGCTGTTAGATATAAGTCGCGCGTCGTTCCGAGAGAGCTTTGCAAACTCGAACCAATCGCCATATTTGTTTGAAAACAAATTGAATTTCATATTGCCGTTCCAAAAATTGGATTCGTATATTCTTTTGAAGTATACAATTTGTCATGTTTCATATGTATGTAACTATTAGTTAATTAACAGATACTTTGGTTTACTAACTGGCTTTATATATACGTGTTGGAGAATGTTTATGACACAGTACATATATGACAATATTGTTTGTTAGCAAAAATATTCATTTTTATTAAAAAAAAAAAATGTGATATACGTGATAGGAAAACTAGAAGCAGGAATAAACTTGTGACTCGGTTCCTGCATCTGAGTAGGGTACAGAGATTGTTTGTGGACGCGAGTATATTTAATATTCCAGATGCAATATTAAATTTGTCTCTGGTTAAATTCAAAGCGTATTACACTTTCGAAGACTATATTAGAGATAAAACAGCTTGGAGTCGAGTCGCTTCAGCTTTGTGCTTGATAATTAACATGCAAAAATGTGAAAAACTTTTTTACATTCTTTTTTCGTTATTTTAAACAGAAATTCACATAATCTAAAGCGTGAGACATGGTGACGGCTGTCACAACTTTGAAGTTGTTCATTTTTTTTTTACCACGAAACTACATAAATCTAGATGGCCTTGCGGATTCTGTTGCTTGTTCATGATTCGTTCACAAACGTTTACCACATATTGTGATGAACTGTTCCAGTTTTATTTGGTCGCTTAAGTTTAAAACTAATGTTTTTGGGACATTGTTAGCAACCTATTTGTGTTATGGCGAAAAAGGAATTATAGTCGTCATATAGCTTTTATTTCATAATCGGCAATTGTAAAATGCGGGGACCTTGTGTTTTTAGATGGTAAATATTTTATTAAGAAAAAAAATATTCAAGAATTGATATAGCATCAGACTTGTACCTATAGTTTGTTTTGCTTTCTTTAGGGGATCGTACATAAATTACGTCACACGAATTTTCAATTTTTTTACTTTATACGTACTTACTTACAAATCTTGTAGATCCGAGACTAAAAACTAAAACGTTCTAATTTCTCTTTGAAGCCAAAAGTTTCTCTGTTTAGAATCTTCATTGTACCAAATAAAAAGTAAGCAGTAATGTCTTGCATAAAATCAATGAATACAATACCGGCATCGATATTTTCAATAACAGACAGTAAACAATAATAAAAGATGACTCGTCGGCATGTCATGTAGTTACGAATTAAATAAAATAATGAATTATGTGATACAAGCAGTTGAATTCTAAAAAAAGTATGCGTTGTCGACATATAATTTTTATAGAATTCAATTGTTTGCATTACATAATTCCTGATTTTATTGTACTTTGAGGAATTATGTAATGCAAACAGTTGGATGCGATATATTTTCTGAGAGACAATTTAGTAGAAATTAAAAAAAACTGACTATAGATTTCTATATATTTCTTTTTTTTCATATGGAATCACCATTGAGTCATAATATCTTTACATAGTCTAAAAAGAAGTCGATTGCCGTCCTTAAAATAAAACAACGCAATGGATTTTAATGCGGTTTTTACTAATACATATTGTATATAAGAACCCCACTGCACCTGTGTGGTCGCCTGGTTAAATAATAAATAAAAGTTCAACAAACAAGTAACAATGATTTTGAGTAGCGTATAAGCGATAAAAGTAGAATTGGTCTCGCATATATGAAAGTCGGTAGAGATACATCTAGTCCTGTTACCTACTAGCCGAGTGCAATAGTGCGTTCTAACGATGTCCAAAGGTTGACAAAAACAATTCCCGACCAAATCCCCTCGTTATGTAACGCCTCAAAGTTGAAACTTATACGTAAATGGGCTCTCATAAAGCGGAGTGATATTCACTAAACTAAACATTAAGGTATTCATCATTAAAAAAAAATAATAGTATTGCATTTCACAACCAACATTTATAATATGATGGACAGCAATATTTAGGCATAATGAAACTGTCTTTGTGCTCTTAAAAAAGAAAAAAAAAATTCTGACGTCAGCTATCATAAACGACGATAACATGGCGCTGTCGAATTCCCGCCAAAATCCCTTCGTTATGTATCGGCTTAAACTTCAAAATGATACCGTAAATAAGCTCTCATTGAGCCAAGTGACATTCTGTATATAAAAAGTTAAGCCTTTATCATTAAAAGAAAACAAATTCTATTGGTATTGCATTTCACGACCAACTTTTATGACATGATGAACAGCAATATTTACGCATAATGAAACTGTCCTTTAGTGCTCTTAAAAAAAACTTCCAACATCAGCTACCATAAAAGTCAAAAACATGGTGCTGTCGAATTCCCGCCAAAATCCCCTCGTTATGTATCGGCTCAAACTTGAAAATGACACCGTAAATAAGCTCTCATAATCGATGGTCCCTATTCAGAATGTCGGTTCTGCAAAAAGATAACTTTTCAGTAGTGCAGTTCAAAGTTAATTTTGATTATAAAAAATAAATGACAAGGCTGTGGATGTTCCATTTTGCTATCGTTGCAAAAAACTATCATTGCAAAATAGAACATCCACAGCCTTGTCATTTATTTTTTATAATCAAAATTAACTTTGAACTGCTCTACTGAAAAGTTGTCTTTTTACAGAACCGACTATTGTTAATAGGGACCATCGGTTTAATGATGTTCATGCACTTTGTTACATATCATGTTTTAAATAAATGCAGTTGACGTGCTGTTATTGAATTCATGTCATTTTATTGCTTGATACCAGCGCAATTTTTACGCCGAAATGTTATCCACTGAGGCCAGGTCGTACTGTGAAAAAATAGCTTCCTCTAGCCACCAGCTAAACGTTTTATTTTAACTTCAAAACTAACTTAGGTTAAAAGACGATGCTATAAGGCAGGGGGCGGCAACGTTTTGTTAATAGCAATGTAATTCGTATAAGCAAATGCAAATGAAGTTACACCAGCGTAAAGTTTTGTTAATCGTTGTTTGTAATAGGTTTCTTATCAAATCAAATGCCTCTATTGTGAATTTGTGAGAACGTTATATTTAACGTTACTTTGTGGCTGGTTATTTATTTTTTTAATTGAAATAGGATCGAATCTGCAAGACTATTTAATTTTGAATCCGTTTTTCTTCGGTTCATTTGCAACCCTACACTCCACAGTTAAGCAGAACATATTATGTCTGACCTCACCATATACGGTGTTAAAGGACTAGTTTGACCTTTACGAGACAAAAAGATTAGGTTTAGGGTTACCACGGTGTTTTCTTTTCAATTATTATACAGTTATTCTAACGTGAAAGTTAGACATAATTACGTAAGTTACCACTTCGACTGAAGTCGGATATGAGCCAAAATTGTGATCTTGACCTAGAAATACCCCGTTTTGGTGTACCAATATCAACAAAACTTATTTAACATAATTTCTTGATTTCATCCTTAACCAATAAACATAGTGAGAAATAATATATGATAGTGAAAACAGAGTCAAACATAGATAATTTAAAAAAATAACTGAAAAAAATTTATTTTTTCATTTCGAACGTTTAATAAATTCGTCTCATTTGATTTGTCGGAAGATATATAAAGTTGCATTAAAATCTATCTTAGTAATAATAACCAAAATTACGTATCAAGCAAACCGTTCTTGGATGTAGTGAGCCAGAGCTTAGATTTTCGAAAATATTACCTTCAAAATTGGTTAACCCTATGTTTGTGCGAAAAAATTAGTGTCTCCAATTTTCTGTAGATAAATATTAAAAGTAGGAAAATCATGGTAAAATCCACTTCTAAGTGTTTCTTGTCTAAATGTGATAATCTAAACAATAGATCCATCGTCTTTTTATAAATTATTTGTCGACTTTTATATCAAAGGACACATCCAAACGATGATCCATGATCAACTATTATTAATCTCAATTCTAATTATTATTTGATACCATACTATTAGGAATAACAGCTAATAAATACTGTAAGCTTTTCTAAAAATCGAACTTTTAATCGCAATCGCTGCGTATCGGGTCGCTGAGAAAAAAGTATTTCAACACGTTATATTTTAATATCATTGGGTAATCTTATAGGCCACCATGCTTTATGACCTCTTTATTCCCATAAACACTTAAGCATTCAGTTATTTTCGTAACAAAGCCCGAAATATACTAGACATAGTCGGCGACATCAAAATATATTTTACCGTCAATCCTGGTTTCAAATGTAGTGTTGGCATGAGTGAAGAACACTAGACTACACTACCACTTCACTTCACATTGGTAATTTTACAAAATAAGAGTCCTTTTCATTAATCTCGAGTGGAAAATCGGGCGCCAAAAATCTGTATCGCCCTACGCATGTTTCGCTTGAATGTTTTGGCCGGGAAGAGTCGGCCTAGTGTCTCATTTAAACTATCGACTTATTCTAATTTGCACGTACAACGCCATCTATTGACAATATCAATCACTTCTTTATTAACGGCTGAAGATGACAACATAAAGTAAAGTATAAACTTAGTAGATTTAATAAATCTTAAATAAGAATTTTGCTTTGGTATTTTAATTAAAACAATTTTGTTTCACTGAAATATATTCTAGTGCTTCGCATTGAATGCCACTTTAATACGAGTGCCATCTATTGGCGACATGCGTAATTATTAATTTTTGTACTAGTAACAATGACAAGTTTTATTATCCAATGGGGAAACAGAATTGTACGCAAGCGTAGAGGAGGGAACTTTTCACCCATTGAAAATAATCAGTAGGTTTTTAAACGGTCCATGTTGTTGTAGCGTAAAGTGTTTCAGCTACT
Source organism: Charaxes varanes (assembly GCA_024363005.1). Taxonomy (NCBI): domain Eukaryota; kingdom Metazoa; phylum Arthropoda; class Insecta; order Lepidoptera; family Nymphalidae; genus Charaxes; species Charaxes varanes. The sequence continues at coordinate 6,161 of JANCMC010014720.1, forward strand.
TCCAATTAGCGAAAATTTCATCTGCACATCCGCCTACACATTATATAAATAAACATTCGTGTTTAGTGTTACTTTTATTGGATTTTTTGTGAAAATGACCAACGCACCTGTGAAAAAAGTTCCTATTCATTTGCAGGTAAGTAACGGTTTTGCACAACCTGTTGTTTTTGCGTATATTAATATTTGATATAATCGTATATAAATTTAATTAAATTAATAAGCGAAAAATTAAATGAGTAGTATTCATATTTTTTGCGGCCCAGATGATTTTTTTCGACACATTTCACGGATTATCTCTTGGGAAACTGACCTAATTCTCTAATAGAATTAGGCTGCGAACCGGGTCTTGGCAAAGACACACATGTTAATTGTGTTACCGTACCATAGAACTACAAAAATTGTAATCGGATGAAATATAATGAATTTTTGTACCAATTCGCGCGTTTCCTTATCGGTGTTATAATGTTATCGTTTACTTTATTACTTCATACTATGTATTATATAGTATGTACTATGTATAACTGGCTTATCACAGTTACAGAGATGCTTTAAAAATGTAGGTACCTGCCACAAAAATACCGTAGTGTCGTAAATTGTATAAAGTATTACTTCAATACAAAGTGAATTCATAAATCAAAATCTTTCAGTCTATGAATAATTTAATTAAATTACGTGAATATTCATCATTTTATAGCAATACATAAAGATGGCGTGGCTTCCAGCGAAAAAAATGTATTGTTACTGTTGCTGGTTAATGTTTAAACGTTTTGAAAGTACTTGGCTTTAAGTAAATCTTTATTTTTGATGGAGATAATAAAAAATTCATAAGGGGTGTCGAATGGATGTTAAATTCAACAGACGTGAGTACGAAAAATATACTTAGAGAGAATTATGGATATCTATAAAGACACAGCAGTATATGTCTTCAGTCTGAAAATGTTTTATATTGCAACTTTTATTGATGACAGTAGGCTGAATGGGGTGCGACCTTTGGCATACTATATTTCGAATTTGGAATACATATTTAAGATTATTTGAAATCTTTATGCTTTATTTAATCTGAGTTAATAGATTGGTTACGATATCCTGGATTGAGTATTCGTCAAGGGCGTGTTGTAAAGACACATGGGTGAACGACCCCATAAAGAACCCGCAAAGGGTCTAGGTTGGCAACAGTACGTGACATGCGCAAAAGGTAGAAGCTTAGAGATACGGAAGATCGACTTACGAACGTTCATTATGCTGATGAAAAAACATGGGCGACGATAAATGACTATGTCCTATGTTGTGTGAATTCATCGTACATTTTTTTTTCGTCTAGGGTTGAGCGTACCTGTTAAATAAAGCTTAAGATTTTTTAAAATAGTGTTTGTAGTTGTAATTCATAACTTTCGACTGCGTCCTATGTCCATGCAACAATGTATTTTTACGATGTAACTTCAAGGAGCATGAAATATTTACACGAAGTTATAATAAAATACTTTGAGTAAATAATTATAGTGTAATAATGTAGTACAAAGATTTGTCAATATTCAAAGATTTTATTTATTTTATTGTCGACCACGCCCTGGGGAAAGTGTTTGACTATAACAAATTCTTTGCCATGTGGTTAGTTGGATGTATATTATGCGATTCTTCTTTACCTGCGGATAATAGTATAAGACGACTAAGAGATTAGCAGTAAATAGTATTCACCACTGAGATTCAGAATTTAAATTATGATTGAACTGTTCCCTAGTTGCATTGTTATTTAGAGTGATTTTTGGCCAACAACTCAATCACAGAAAGCCTCAAATGAAATCACAGATAACTAGAATCTACTAGTATAAAAAAAATAGAATTATATGCTTGTAGAAAATAGCCCTCTAATAAATGAATAGGGCTTCGAAAATATAAGGCCTAACCACATGGCCAAATATACCTACAGTTTTGTCATTGAAACGCCAAGAAGAATAGCCGTCTAATGTTGTAAAGAATTGTATGCATCGCTAGCTGTACCCCGGGACTCCTCCGTGTGATTTCACTGATTTTGTTAAATTTTTGGGGTTTTTAGTTTTGTGCGGATCCCTAATTATTTTTCTAAAACTGAAGTAGCCCATGTTATTCCTAGATAACTGCCAGTGAAATTCCCGTCGAAATCGCTCCAGCCGTTTCGGAGACGACCCGGAACAAACAGACAGACAGACAAAATTAAAATTGCATTTTTCTTATAGTTATCGTATTAAGTCATATGTAATTAGTAAAAAAAACATTTAACGTTATAATACAGACACTTAAATTTTATTTATATGTTTTGAAGATGTATATATTAATGTCTACTGACGATTAGGTCTGATTAAGCACTCATTTCTCATTAGTTAAGATTAGTAACGCAACAGTTAAGGTAATAAATTTAAAGAATTAAAGTAACAAAAACCTACTTTCGTTTGACAAAAGAAACGAAAATCTCGCCTTGTGCCTAATCGAATGGATCACCCATCTATCGGTTGCAGCTAGAGCTACTTAGCCTAGCGATCGACTTAAATGCCGAAAACTGATTAGGTCACGACCTCCTCACTAAAATGTTATCTAACGGAAGATATTTATTTTTCATCTAGTTTGGTATAAGAGCGACTTTACATAAAACAAGATCAGTAACAGAACTTAAAATATTTATTTTTTTAATAGTTTAAAATTAATTTCGGTGTTTTGCAGAGAAGAAAGTTAATTTGCGACTTCAAAATTTTTAATTGCTTTTAATATGTAAGGTATCTTAAGTCTTTGGCAGCTATAAATTTTTATTTATTTCAATATATAGATAATTACTATTTCATTTTATATGGCTTATGGAACCAATTAAGGTTTGGTACTCTCTAACTATAAAGGTTCCACGTTTTACATAATCTACTGAAACATATTCCAACTGTAGAAAGAAATATTTTTTGTTAAGTAATAACACACGTTCCACTTTTTCAATGTCTCCATTTAGCTATGTCCACACTATGCCTTCCGTTAGGGACTTTTGTGGCCACCTATATTTTATAGGGAATAATTGCGTTAGAACTGGCGGTGCTCGCAATTTCATCCGGGGAAAATTAAGCCCTATGTCCTATCTGACATCGTACCGGATACGCATCCCATGGGTTCGGTACATGATTCTAGACTCCCCAGTGGTGAAATTTTTTGTTGGCTTTTTCATGAAATGTAATTTTTTTTTTACTTTTTTTTAACAGAATACTGTATAACATCATTATTACTACCTAATGCAACGCGATTTTCAATCAGAAACAAATTTCTTCAATGCTTTTACATCGAACCGCAATGTAAATAAAACTTAAAAGTACGTAACAGGCGTAGCGCTGCGCGGGACGTTGACTTGTTTTGCACTTCAACATTTTGTTCACGATACATAGCGCGCTCAAGCATGGAATGAAGATGGCAATACCTGTAACCGCTCATTTCCGAGATGAATGATTATCGTAACCGTATTTAGGACATTAAATGTAGCCTTATCACAAAGTTTGCGTTGCGATATCAGATACACCCTATATAGTATCTAAGAACAGTATATTACATTACAATATAACAGTATATTAGATTTAACCTAGATAGCACGCGTTGATGTCAGATCTACCTTTTATTCGGGTGATTAATATGCCTTTGTGTTCTCTGAATAGGCAACACAATAGGCAAGGCATTGAAAAGATATCGACTTTTGGAGTTCAAAACCTTTGTAGGTAAATTGTTGTAACCCAAAATTTCCAACCTTACAGTAGAGTGTTACAAGGATGTAAATTAAAATAAAATCGACATTTTATAACACATTTGTATACACAATAATATATGTATTAAAAAGTGACTGTTATATTACAATTTAGTTGTTTGTAACGCGCTACTGTAAAGCTGTGAATTTGGGGTTACAACAACTTATATGGGAATTATCTATATTGTCTTTGGATTATAAAAACTATTACCCGCGTCTTCGTCCGATCACCAATTAGTAAATACTTATGTGTACTAATTAATAAATTATTTTGTGTAATCGATTTGAAGTTTGCGGTATTTTGGTCACATAGACTAGTGCTTGGAGTTCCCCCAAAAAAGTATTTTGTATTATTTATCAACACTTCACTAAGACGTTCAAGACAAATTTAGGAAAATATATAGGTGTGGAAGGACTTCTCCTGATCCGATTCTCTTGACTTGATCCTTAATCCTCTCAGCAGTAACCAAATTCGTATTTTTAACAACCTTCTAGAATTTATTGACGATTTTCATTAAAGCACACTGGCTTTACTTTGATGATCCCTTTTTTGGGAAAGTTTTTCCATTTCTTAGGGAAATACTAGAAGTTCCTATTAATT
>JANCMC010014727.1:0-10502 GCA_024363005.1 Charaxes varanes
GAGGATTACAGAAGGGTTGCCAGCCTTTGACACCGGGAACTCTTACAAACCGAACGCAATAATAATAATATTTGACTTGACAGCGTTGCCGGCACAAAGTAGGGTCGTAAGGTACAAATATCGTGGCAGATTTAATGATTTTGTTCAGTTCCGAAGGTTTTTAATTTTTTTTGTGCATATTCATCTTAAAATTCATCAAAATCGGTCCAACCAAACTAAATTTTACTATTAATAATAAATCGACCTTAATAAAATATCAAATAACAAATTTCATTCCGTTATTCCGTCACATGAGCGAATTAGTTTTAACTTTTAGGCACTTAGCCAGCCTCACACAACCTTTGCCTAGCTTAACGATCTCAATTCTATTATATTAAAATCGATAAATTTCCCGATTCCCAACTTTATTATCTGGTTCTGGCCGTTTTATGAATCTGTTTTATTCTATAGAAAATGAATTTATGAATCTCAGGTATAGTAGTTAAACTCAATACATTAAAAAAAAGTAATGTTTATTATAATTTATTATTTTGTAGAGTATGTGTACATTGAATTGTTTGCATTTATTAGCAGTTAATCTGTGATGTGAAAAGCTTTTAATTAATCAGTTTGCGATTCACACGATTCGTAAGGTGCTTGGTTCTAACCCCCAGGCTGCTGGCAGCTAACATCTTGGGCACTCCGAACAAAAGCTTAACATAGTAGTAACAAGAATAATAGACATCCTTTCAAAAATAAAGAAATATATTATCCAACCGGTATGGAACTCGTTTTCACGTCTATCCGCAGTAACCGGTAAAGCAACAGCTGTTTTAGCAATGCATTCAACATTGTATAGGTTTGCGGAGAGGTAAAGCACATCCGTCTTAGACAACTACACTTTTCCTTAGATTTGTACGTATTTGTCATATAAATTGGATATGGAACTCATACGCGAGGCAATAAGCCCCTCTGTCGTAAGAGCTCAAAAGGGACTGACTGTAAATAAAAAAACACATGGATTTCGTTAAAGAAGGTTCAAATATGAAATCGAGAGTCAAGCCAGCCTCCATCTTAGATACTGCACCCGATTAAACACATTACAAAATCCCAGTAGATATTTTTGTCTCGTCATCCAGGCCAGACATATTCCTTTACTCAAAGACACTAAAGAAAGTAGTACTTGTAGAACTTACAGTTCCATGGGAGACCAACATCCCCAAAGACCATCTGATAAAAACGAACAAGTATTTTGACCTAACCAATGAGCTCACTAACCCCACCGCCGTAGGGGTATTGTCGCACCCACTAATACAAGCTTTTAATTTAAGCTTAGTAGGAGGGGAAAAGGGGACTATTAGACATACCTAAAAAGTATTCCTAAAATTCATTAAAAAAAAAACACGTATTCAAAAAACCGGCACATATTTAATAATACGTACATAATGTAACATTTTCCTTCCTCCACATATATAATAATTGCAGTTTTATTCGTTAAATTTATATTATGTGATATCTATTTACGTAATTAAAACCTGATTGCGTGATATTTTTCGACAAACCAATTGAATAAATTGCATTTACTTATTTTGGATTTTTCCTAGGTTTACCGTTTTTTTTTAAATATTCGTACGAAAAATTTATATGGGTTGGTGAGATACTGATAGTAAATAATAATAATGAGCTGGCCCCTGAGATACACAACAAACTTATCTAGTTTAGGGGTCAAGGTTACATTGAATTATGTAATACAGAGTTTTTTTTAAAATTGTGTGTGTGTCAGCTCCGACGCACTAGAATTTACTTAGAGCGTAACTGGAACGCTTAATTTGTGATGCATTCGATTTCACTACCCGTATTTTTTCAAACCACGGACCTTAATATCGTTTCTTAATGAGTAAAATGAATTTAATGAAATTCGAACGATCACAAAGTACGAAGTTTTAACAACGTCACAGTTATTGGTATGGCGTCCGGCCCCCGTCTGCCTTTTGAGCAGGACTTCTGGCATTGATTGACATGGGCTATGGGTTGCAACCACGTAGAAATATCATATATTATGTGAAACAAAAGGAAGTTTTATTTCAAAAACTTGTAAAAAAATTAATACCTCTATATTTATTATACTAGCCGTGCCCGCGCCTTCATCCACGTAAAATTATGTAAAAAAATTAGATTCAATTTTAGCGAGATGATCTAAATCCTTCTTTGTTAAATGGGCTATCTAACACCGAAAGATTTTTTTTAAATCCGACCAGTAGTTCCTGAGTACTAAGCACGTTCAAGCAAACAAACAAACAAATAAACTTTTCAGTTTTATATATTAGTATAGATTAATACGTGAAGCGAAAACACTCGTGACCATTTTTGAAAACTGCGCTGACGGAGGCGTATGTAATGTGGCTCAATTATAGTTTATATAGAGAAGGCTGTGCGAATGCTAAAAATTTTTTTATTATATGCAATATTAATGTATTAAATAAAAACGACACGCACACCAATACCAAACGATTAACGTGATTTATACACCTTAAGAAACTTGAGGTATCGATATTGACACGTTGGTTACAGGCTCGCCGGGACTCGAGCGCCTTAAGGCCTAAGTAACCTAACAAAAACTCCATATAGGTCTAGAAATAGCTAAAAACGGAGGTTACAACGCAGCAAAATGCAAATCTGGCGACAATAAAATAGCCTACCTCACCAAGCGGCAATCAAAAGTCCATTCAAACGTACACCCATACGAACCATTTGTTCGTCACACACAAAAATACAGCACGGCTGTGAATAGAGCGAAATTTTATCTATTCTGGGCCGAAGCCAACCCCTCTTGTAAATGGTACACCACTTTAAAATATAGTTTTACGTTCTTCACATTCGGGGTTGTTAAGTCGACTCAATTTGGAACTATGACAAATATTGAAAGTTAACGGGGATTTTAACTGGAGATTGTTCTATGGGAGTGCTGGCTTTTTATACTGTTTTATGCGGTTCGTATAGTTGTTATAATACATGTTTCTTTTTTTTTTTAGAGAATATTAGGAATACTTTTAAGGTATGTCTGATATTCCCTTTTTTCCCCCCTTTTTTGTTTTTTATAAGTATTGAATCGAAATTTCTGTATAAACTAGTTAATATATATTTTAGATTAAGTAATTCTCAAAGGCCGGCAACGCATCTGCGAGCCCTCTGGTGTTGCAGTTGTCCATGGGCGCCGGTAGTCACTTAGGTGATCCGCCTGCTCGTTTGCCCCTTGTTATATAATTAAAAAAAAAATATATATATAACCCTCATTACTATTGCAGTGTCAAAAGTGCATACAGAAGTGGATATTAAATTAGAGCAAGAAACAGCAGTGAAGGATGAACACAATATGTTTAATACAAACCAAGATGACGGAGATTATTTCGCGAACAGTGTTGGTGAGATATTTGACAAATTCTTCTTCCTTGCGTTATCCCGGTCAAGTACCAGGGTCCGCTTAAATTGCAGAGGATGTGACTGTGGGCCGATATAAGATGACCGATTGCCACCTGACGTCATCCTGAGAACCCCACGATCTCTACAACCTTAAGACTAATATCACAAGGTGACATTAATCGGGTCCCACCGTTTTAAGTGCCTTTTTTTTTTTTTTTTTTATTGGACATAGGCAAGCGCTTGACCGCAGTCACACTTGATAAAGTGTAGATGCGGTCTATGGTGGAGCGCGCTTGCCTCCCAAAACACAGAGGAGAACTAATATTTGAAAACCAGTCGTAGAATGGACCGACCAGTAAAATTAATTTTAAGACTCCACGTCTAATAGTTTGGAAATGCTAGTGGGGGGACCATCTTACGAGCAGACGGACGGACGGACGGACGAACAAAGTGAAATGATAAGGGTTGCTTGTAGTACTACAGAACCCTAATTAAAACAATTCATTTATCAAGATGTCACACACATCCATATGTTGATAACACAGAACGCGATCGTTTAATCCCTGTATGAAATATAACACCTTCCGTTCTGTCGACCGATGATAAATTATCATATGCAGTATGAATTACTATTTATCATTCATTCCATATCTCCTGTGTTTTTTATTTCCCTTTTGTTCTTTACTTAAATTCAAATTTTTTCATTATCAAGCAACGTAGGTCCATATGTTAGTAAATAAAATAAACAAAGAACTCTTAGGAGTATGTTGGGAAAATAAAATATTACTTTGTATAGTTATTTAATGCTCTGAATCTCTCTGCTGTTCAAATTGAAGTTTCATATTGTTAACTAGCTGTTACCCGCGACTTGGTCCGCTTAAAATCAGGCGAAATGAATAGATTATATTTTTATATGATGATATATAGCGACAACATTGACGACAATACCTTAAAAATTAAATTTATTAATCGAAGTTTTAAGAAAAAATATTGGATTTAAAATTGTTTAACTCAGCAGCCATATCACATGCTTCAAATATTTCACATAGCTCATTTTCGGAGAGTAATTTTCTAAAAGGATAAAATAATATTTTACAGATAATGAAATAACAAGGTACTTTTCTCAAACATGCACAGAAGCAGTGACAAAACATTTGAAATAAAAATATGCGAAGCTTGCCATTTATGGATACTCAAAACTTAAGAATAAAAATGCAAAGTAGAACTTCAAATTTCATTGTTGTTGCCTATTTCGAACTTAAAATGTGCCTGCAATGTTGTGTGAAATTTCATAATTGTAACAAGACACACAAATTATCTACAAAATTGATACAGAAAATGCTGGCATTATTTCACTATATGTATAGTGTAGAGGTAAAATAAAAAAATTATAGTAAAAATGAGCATGTTCGTATCGTCGTTCAAGGCTGTATTATCTTTGCCTTATGAAAACTGAACAAATATAAAATACCAAAATTGGCAGAAAAATGAATTAGAAGTTGTAAAAATGAATATTGCTATAGAATTCTTATTTATGTCCCTTAAAAAGGTTTTTAAAAACAACGAATAAATGAAATATAAGCTTAAATAATTTGCTCTATAAATATGATTCGATTTTAATTTTCTTTTTCTAATTGTATCTTATGACTTTTTGTATGTACCTACTGTTGGTTATCCTGAAATAAATAAATAAAAATAAATAAATAAACGTATTTGTTAAATAACTTCAAAAGTTGTTGTCCGATTTCATTCAAAATAATTTACCTAATGAGATTTTAGCGTGTTCTATCAACATGGAAAATTTCAAGTGTTTACGTCTAATAGTTTGGAAATGCTAGGGGGGAGGGACCACCTTGCGGACAGACAGACGGACGGAGGGACGGACAGAGCGAAATTATAAGGGTTCTTTGTAGTACTACGGAACCCTAAAAAGGTTTCTAAGACGTTTGTTTTCTTCTTGAATACATAGTTTATACACCGTTCGGAGACTTTCTTTATTGACACGTGTTTTTACTATTTAGATTTAAGAATGTGACTTTGTATGTAATAATAACGTTTTATTGACTGTATTATGCAATATTTTAGCGGCATTCATTTCGTGTTTTTTTTCTTTTAAACTTAAATTCTACAAACTACTTGTTCATTGATTATATAGTAGAAGCCGGCCCGCACAGCTTAAAACGTTTCTCGTGTACTATTGGATAACGTATGCTCTATCGAATTTTAATACCGGATTTGCCTACTCACAGTTTTTGTTTACATTCTAAAGAGAGATATTCTGACAGAGGAGGCCAATATTTTTTTTGTAAAGATTTCGAGTTATGAATGCTATAAGAAAAGTACTCAAACTGCATAATTATCATAATAATTGCCCTTTAGGTCAATATAATAAATATATTTTGTTACAATTACGAACTAAAAGTAAAAGTTTGCGTGCGAGCTTCTAATAATGATATCTAATATTGAAAAAAACAAATTTTCATTCTAAATACAATAATGATGATGACAGTTGAGCCTCTATTTCTATGGCATATTCTGCCAAAATGATTAAATTAGAATTAGATTATAGAATTTAAAACTGATTCAATATCTTTATTAAACTAATTATATTAAATATAAAATCCATATATCCTTGATTCACAAACAACATTCCAGTATTTTAAATCGTGTAAATTCCGTAATATATTATAAAAATATGTATTTTAATGCACTAATGGTGTATAATTAACACTTCTGTGCAGAAATGTTCCGTATAAAGTCAGGAGTAACATATGAGGAGCAATTTAAGGTTGTTGTCCTGAATGTAGGTCATGATTTGTGCATGCACTTGAATTTTCTTTGAGACTTAAAGTAGTCATACAGTAATTTGTAACATTACTGTTGTAATAGTATTCGACCTTCTCACTATTAAAGACTATTCATGAATGTAAAGACAAAAAATTTTAGTATATAAAAAAACGACAAATTGCAATACCTTTCTGAACTTTTAGGAATTATATCATCAATAGTAAGATATATATCTCCTACTTCTGACTCTGCCATTTTAATTTTGTTAATGTTTTTAACTTCTTTTTAGATAAATTCTCCCAATCTTTATTTTGTTAGATTACGGAACCACATCTGACTAAGAATTCACATATTTACCACAGACTAATTTCTTAGTTTTAAGAAAATTTACACAGATGATAATTGTTTTAGTACTTGCAATGGCAGCACTGTCTTTAAAAAGCAAAAATCAGTACTGTATACCCTGTGTCACATGAAGACTTTGAACACATTTTTTGCAAAGCCAACCACACATGCAGTGCTGCCAATTTAGAGGTATTTTATTACATATTTAGCATATTCTCATGCAATTAAATAACGTTTATTTGACCCTAAAAATTTAATTAAGTCACCTACATTTAGGATATTCTTGTTGCAAAATTCTAACTATAGTTAAGTATATTTTACATGACCTTCGTTAGTACTACTGCAAAACAATTAGCTTTCATTCAGAAAGTACAGATTTTTTTTTCAAATTACAATGCTCTGGTTCTACTCTGAAGAAGGAAGATCAGGCTCCTTTTTATCAGATGGCTGATATGATTAAGGTCGCAGAAAGCTTAGGAACGCAAAATTTATTCAAAAAAAAAATACGTGTGATACTCGGTGACATGTATATGATACTGACCTGCCTGACACTACGTTGACTGTTGAACGAAGTTTATAGTGTCATCAAATTGTCAAAGTGTCATTTGTCATTGTCATTGTCATAGAAATTTTAAGATGATTGTCTTACGTTTCGTATGTTTGTCACTATAATAATGTACTATAGAAAAATGTTGTATTAATAGTGTTCATGTGTTTGTATTTTAAATTTGATAATTACGACGACAATAACTATGGAAAATTCAGCATCTCCTATTAGCAGTTTTCTAAATAATGGTGAAATTGAATGGCAACCTCTAGCTCTTACTTTAGTTGAATATCCTAAAGGTACTAAAATAAATCAGTTTACAGCTAAAACCCGTAACAAAGATAATTATGTATTTTCAGAATAATAAAAACTTACCTTACATTTATAATTCTTATTTACAGGTGATTTGTTAGGAAAGTTTTTTGCTTTTACAAGTTTGGCTCCATTTGGAATTGGCGCTGGTTTTGTTACGCTCATTTTATTCCGAAGAGACCTACATACAGTATGTAAAACCTACTTGTATTTCTATCAATAAATTTTAGTTAAAATTTCTCAATTAAATCCTAGACATAACTTTTTTATTGTTTAGGTTCATTTTTTTAATTTGAACAATACTAGTTGTTTAAATTACTACCGTAAAATCCATAGTGTTTATTCTAGCATATAATATGTTATATATAAAACATTGTTTTACATATACCTTTGTTGCAGATAGTATTTTTCATTGGAACACTTATTAATGAAATGTTAAACATAATATTGAAACATTTAATTTGTGAATCCAGGCCACTTATAAGGGGACACCTTTATAATGAATATGGAATGCCATCATCTCATGCTCAATTTGTGTGGTTTTTTAGTGTTTATGTTCTTTATTTCTTTATAATAAGGTAAGCACTTCAATCATTTTTAATACTAAGTAATAAAAGTAAGTGTTTAATAAAAAATGTCATAATATTTTTAAAGATCCTAATTTTAGTCATTAGGAGTGGATTGGTTTAGCTCTGAATAGAGGATAGTGGTCTGAGAGAGGGGAGGCCTTTGATCAGCAGTGAGACATTACAGGCTAATAAAAAAAATTGTCAAAGAAATGAAATTAATGGAGGCATACTGAGTGTCACTTTGGCTACCTAACAATGCCTGTTTCTATACCTGAACACCTTTTGGCTACTCCCATTTTAATGATATTAATTTTATGTGATGTTTAAATTAAGTGATGATCCTTTCTAATCTAAGAATTATTTATTTCATTTTAGGTTGCACCATATAAACAATAACAGCATTATATCTGCATTGTGGAGAATTATAATTGTAGGTAGCTGTCTGACTCTAGCACTAATTGTCAGCGTGGGCAGGGTGTATCTCCATTATCACACAACTGCACAAGTGATTGTTGGCGGTATTATTGGATTTATGTTTGCCACTATATGGTTCATGGTGGTTCATCAAGTTCTTACACCATTTTTCCCTCAGCTAGTGTCATTGTAAGTATATTAAAGTTTGCTACTAAACAGTTTATTACCTGGATGACAGAGCTTTACTCAAATAAAATAATATTTTTAAAAGATGAAACCTGCTATATGATTGATGAAGCATACTAAATTTAATTAAAATAATTGGAGCCATTTCTGCGATTCAGATAATATATTTTGACACAAATTGTTTGTTTAAAGTAATGAGATCTACTCTACTGTTTCTGACCACAGTATTGTAAATACAATTATTATTAAATTGGCTTCTTGAAATTGTTTGAGGTTACAAAAAATATATGTACTTTTATGCATTTTGAGCAAGTGAAAATGCCTTCTAGAAACTTTCAAATCAAAGACAACTGTGAAACCTAATGCAGAATTACTTGAGTTTTCAATCATAGGTAATGGACTATAACAAAGTGAATATAAAATATTCAAGAAAGTGTTTTGAGAAGATTTACTATGATTGGTATTTTGCTTTCTAAATTAGACAGTTATTTGATCTATTAATGATCAAAAAATAGATGAGAAAAAACTTCTCTGTATAATTAAATAAAAATAAAAGAAAAATGGGTGCAGACAGAAGTATAAAATAGATTTTTTTTTGTTTTTTCAGTAAAGTATGTGAAATGTTAATGATAAGAGACACAACATTGATTCCTAATGTTTTATGGTTTGAATATACAACGTCCAGAAAAGAGGCACGAACGCGAGGACGCAAGATGGCGGCGTTAAAGCCCACGCAATGACGGTACGCGAGCGCGCGCACCGCGCCGCACGACAATACGCGTCTGCGCGCGTGACGCTTCCTCGCCGCGGGGGCCATCGCTCTGCTCGGCGGTTTTATCATATCTAAATCGGAACCACGCTCAATATTACCCTATTGACATACGTTGTTTCTATGTCTGCCGAACTTATAGTGACTATTTTAACTTCTGTGTATTTTGTCAAATTGAAACACCTTTCTGTTAAAGCTTACAAAAGGTCAGTGCAACGCTAGTGAGCAGATAGTGATAATGAGTTGTCCAATTGTAAATTTTAAGATCGTTTAACACTTTCTAGTGTAATTTCTAAGTACAACTATTTAAGGTGATATTTAAAATGTAGGACTTAAAAGTGTGCATAGCGAGTTATGACATTTAGTAAAACTACCTTCAAAATTTTGTAAATTCTGAGGCAGCACAAATTTTCACAGTTATGGTGATAGAAAGCAAGATACAATTTGTAATGTTATTAATATAATGTATTATTTGAAAGAAAACTTTGCTATTTTGTATGATTGCGAACAGACGTGTTACATCTATTTGTTCAGCTGTACTTGCTAATATTGTTTATTTATAAGTAATGAAAAACTAAATTTCATAGGTTTGCGTTATGAGGCGTGCACTTTGGATTTTCTAAACTATTACGGTACTGTTCTAGACAAAATCGTGAAATCAATTGACTGCCTTAATCTTTACATAGTATAAAATGAAGTCGCTTTCCGTCTTTGTAGGCGTAGATCTTTTAAACTACGCAGCGGATTTTAATGCGGGTTTCACCAATAAAGAGATTGATCCAATGATATAAGCCGAGAATTTCAGAGATTTATAGCGTGATATCGTAAAAAATGTATGTTTGTGCGCATACATTGCGTGCGCTGCCTAAATTTTACTAGATAGATCAAAATTACTACGGAATTGTAGGTCATAAGAAAGTCAGCGATGGCACATGTCAATCTCCTAAGTATTACCCACAGTAAACATTTTATCCTTTATAAATTACAAAAAAATAATAAACTATTTAGAAGTTTATTTAATTAATACCATATTAATCTTTATCCGATTAAATACGCTAGATAAGTTGTGCATTTTATGCAGATCAAAATTGCCCTTTACAGCATATCATTAAAACTAATATCTTAGAGGATATTAAAGATTTAATAGTATCTTGTGTATCAGAGTTTATTAAAT
>JANCMC010014762.1:0-10492 GCA_024363005.1 Charaxes varanes
AAATAGCTCCTTGATACGTCTAATCTACTCTTATACGCTTTACCCTCACGTAATTAAGTCTAATGAAAAGTAAGTCGCTTAAAAAGACACAGGAAAACGGTATTAAAATTTAAAATAAGTTAAAAATGCGCGTTTTTATGAAACAAGATGGCGGACAATGGCGTCGGGCGCACATCCGGTCACTATGGTAATGTCGCTTCCTCCGGCTGTATTTTGTTTAGCTTTAGAGGAAATATTTTTAAAAAAATTTGAAATACATTTTAAATTTTGTTAATTATGGATTTATGTATGTCTAGCTGAAACCCGTGACTTGGTCCGCGTGAATTCAGTGATTTTATTAAATTTTAAAGCTTTTTACTTTTATGTGCGGAACGCTATTTTCTTTTCTAAAAATAAAGTAGTCTATGTTAGTCTTTGTAACAGTACCTATTAGATAGTGAATGCCCCATCCAAATCAGTCCAGCCGCTTCGGAGATTACCTAAAGCAAACAGAAAGACAGACAAAAATTATTTAAGGATTTCGTCCGAGAAAAATTAGTTAAAAACAAATAGATTCAATTTTAGCGTGATTATATATATCCTACAGCCTTCCTCGATAAATGGGCTATGTAAAACTGAAAGAATTTAATATCTGTCTTGCGTGTATAATGTGTTTATCTTGTATGTATAGTGTTATATTATAAATCAGTGTGAAATTGTATAAATGGATATAAGGATTTTGTAACATAATAGCGTAATATTATAAAAATATAAGTATAAAGTACATATTGAACGGGAATCGTAGAGAAATTTCCAGCAACGCAAAAGTTATAAAAGAGATTTCATAACGGCTATCAATCGGAATAAAACGCGATATCAATAAGAAATAAAATTATAATTCAGTGCATTTTGTTTTACGTTTGGCTACACATATTAAACATATTAGTGAGAAAAATAGGTGGATTGGTATTTTTGCCTTGCCTAAGCCAGGACTAAAGTATGAAGGGAAAACGAATCATCATCGTGAGTCCACGCTAGTATGTCCATGCGTTCCGCACATAATTAGACAACTTTCTCTTAATCTCACGTAGTACTTAATTGATATTTACATTTAAGGTTAATTATTTTCGTCATATATTTTTATTTATGTATTTATTTATTTATACGCTTTATTGTACACCACAAAAGAAATTAGTAGATAAGAAAGTAACATACAGCAAGAAAAGAAGTACAAAAGGCGGTGTTATCGCTGAAGAGCGATTTCTTCCACACATAATTTGATTTCTTCGAACGTCTCTAAGGTTGCTAATAGATAGTGCTTTACTAAACTACATCCTCCTACATACATTTTTTTTAATTTTTTTTATTGTATTAAAAAAGGATAGCTTACGTTACGTACAACGGTAATATACTACATTGTACGTCCCACTTACAAGCTAACACAACATGTATACAATTCTAAAACTACAATCTAAAAATAGTTAGATACTACAATCTAATAAGTAAAGAAAAAATATAATAATAATAGAAACTAAGGTAGGCTGGCAGAAAATGCTTTTAGCATTAAGCTCACCTTTTGTGCAACATTTTTTATTTTAGTTGTGCAATAAAGATAATAAAAAGAAAATAAAAAACAGCAATGATAAGGCCAGATGATGAAGAATATACAAAATAATTATTACATTAGAAGAGTGTTATAGTAATATTTTCTAATTTTACATAAAGATTGCCGGGTTTATTAATAATTCAATAAAATAATTTAAAAAACTTACTTCTTAATCCCCTCAACGAGCAACGAGGCCCACGGCTGGTGCATGGATAAACACTTGCCGGTGTCGCTCATCTCCTGCAGTTCTAGATCTTGTATGCGGGACCCTTGCGACCAGTTGTACTTCACAGAAGAATGCACAATAGTTGAGTATATTCTTCAAGATGTTGAGTCTAAAATATAAATAAAGATTGATGGTTGATAAAGTGCTTGTTAGCAATTTCTATAGAGTTTCTGTCTTTTTTTCTCTTCATACCACTTTTTACTGCATTGATAAAATTGATTTTTTCACCTAGAGATGAAGTTGTTAACTTCGTTTTAAGACTCGTGCTGTAGCTAGTTAAGTGGGCAGATAAGTAATGGTCGAAGACACAAATTTAGTTAGTTTTTTACCTTAGAGTACCTAACAGTGTGATCTTTATGAAAAGGCAGATACTATAGTATAAACATCAGACATTCCCTTTCAATTTTACTGCTTTAAGTTTGGGAAATCTCAAGTAAGATGTTATCTTGTTTAAGTAATTTTGATTTTTCTGATTTTGTAAATTTATATTTATCAAGTATAAATTAGTATTGAAATGCCTATGCAGTGAAACATCATTTTGTTTGAGTTACAAAGTTTAAATAATTTGAGATTCTGACTTTTTTGGGGCTTAGTGTAAGGAAACAATATTTTTTGATGACTTAATGAGGATTTCGTATTAATAATGTTTGAGTTATAAAATGGACTCAAACTTCTTATAATATCACATCAAACGCCGGCAGCGCATCTGCTGGCCTTCTGGTCGTGCAGAAGTCCATGGACGCCGGTAGGCACTTCGGTGCCTGCTGCCTGCTCGTCTGCCCCCTTGTAACATAAAAAAAAAGATTGCTGGTAAAATTGTAAGTAGCAGAAATAGTTGCTTGTTAGTCACTTTATACGTATATCTATACTTATATATGAAGCTTTGTAAGAGTTTGTTTGTTTACTTGAACACGCTCCAGAACTACCAGTCTGATTGGAAAAATTCTTTTATTTATCGAGGAAGGTTATAAGCTATATATCATCTCCCCAAAATGAAATCAAATTTTTTTTACCTAATTGTATGCGGACGAAGGGAATTTAGGAACGCCAGCTGCACGCATAAAAAAGTATGACTCATTGTCACGTTCCGTCTCAGCTGAGCGTGCCAACTAGAGCGCAGAACAACCGATAGAAAAGAACGATTAATATAAGCAACCGGCTTTATCGTATGAAATAATCGTCCATAAACCGACTTTATGGATAACCAATTACTTTATATATTAAATAATATCTGTCTAGTAAATAGGAAACGAGAAAGTTTGTCCTGTTTTTGTTAATAAATAACTTTTTATACAAGCACCAAAATTGGACTGTGCCAATATTATGCAATTCAAGTATAGGATATAACAAAAGTTTTGCCGTTATCTCTTGGATTACAAACGTAGCGATCTCGGTACTGAAGACAAAATCTGGCGATACGCCAAACAATTACAAACTCTTGTCAAAAGCATTTTTTTCGCTTGGTGAGACTCGCAACGTCTTACGTTTGTCGTGCGATTTCTTTTTTGATCCCTTTATTTCTACGGACGATCTAACGGACCGAGGAGGTCGTGGCCTAATCAGTGGTCGTCATTTGATTCGATCGCTAGGTTAAGTTACTTTTGCTGCGACCGGGTGATAGATGGGTGACCCATTCTAGCACTGGTTTATATTTGATATCTGACCTCCTCCGTGTTTTGGAAGGAAGTAAAACAGTGGGACCCGATTAATGTCACTTTGTGCTATTTGTCGTAAGGTTTTAGAGATTGTGGGGGTTATGGTGAAGTCAGATAGCAATCGGCCATTTTAACTCGCCCCACAATCATAATCTCTGCAATCTAAGCGGACCCTGGTACTTGACCGTGATAACGCTAGGAAGAAGAAATAATTACGTTGTGCTTTGTATATATACGTTATACAATTCGTGGTTACAAGGTTGTAAAAAATCTATACTTCAAGTTGATTTGACCTAGAGAAATAGGTAGGAATTGAAATGGTATAGCGAAATGAGATTCGAGTTGGCCTCTTGCGAAAACCTTTTTAAAATATTGCACTTGCAAAAATGTTACATTCATTTAAAATCATTCAGTACGCTGCTGCAATCTCTGAAGTATAATTTTATAAATTTCCGTATATAAAAGTAACTTCTAGAAATGGAAAGAAACTGACGGGTTCCCTAAAAGCTGTCGTCATGGACCTGATGGAAATATTACACTGACTCTTTCTGTCCATTATGGTATACCACTTGTCAGAAGTCATGTTGAAATTCAAATTCAAATTCAAATTCAAAAAAAAAAAAATTATATTTTATTCAAGTAGACTGTAAAAGTTCCACTGTTAACCTCTTTTGAATCGTTAAATATTTTAAAAACTACCACTGATTCGGAAAAGTGAAGCCATGAGAAGAGAAGAGAAATTCGTTAGTCAATCTTTTAGAAATAGTTCTTAAAAAAATGTGTTTTATACATTTTTGCATGTTAACTATCACTTAAGTGAGTGATGTGAAGTGAAAGTGATTTATATACATATGTCTTTATATATAAAAATCGACTGTAAAAGCCTTTGTCATCCCGTTCCTCTTTCAAAGGTGGACGGTTTGGACGAAATTTTATGTGTATTTCAGAGGGTTCGTAGATGGTTTGCAGAGAAATTGAACCTGGAAGGTGACACAGCTTTAGGTATGTAACCTAAATTGGGTATGTTTCTCGCTATTAATCAAAAACGGCTGTTCCTATTTAACTACTACCAGATATTTTTTATTCGCATAATTTCTAGGCAGGTGTAAGAGAAAGGATGGAAAACTCTTAAGAAATATTTAAAAAAGCAGAGGTGATTAGTTGGTTGACACAACATCGGAATACTTCTAATACTAACGTGGTAGAAATCCTCGAAGTGTTTTTAAAAGGTGTGACTGCGGCATAGCTGCCGTCACTGGTATCAGGGCGCTTATAAATTATTCGATTTTTACAAATAAACTCAAATTTAAACTTGTAAAGACATTTATTTCATACTTTAGAAGCTACCACTGGTTCGGAAAAGTCGGGCCACGAGAAGAACCAGCACTAAACTCGCAACCACTCTTTTAAAATAATTGTAAAATAATGTAAGCGTCACAAAGGTTGTGCACCATTTGCCGGCTCAAAGGAGAATGAATGCGTGCACGGCATGCGGTTGTATTTATAGCGTTTTGTGACGTTTACAATGTAGGATAGTCGATGATTAATCGCTGTGGCTCCGATATATACAAATTAAGCATAATATTAATTATAATATTTTAATATAGGGCCTAAACACACCCCCAAATATACATGTCATTGAGACACCAAGGAAAAGAAGCACAATAATTGTTAAATAATTTCACAAAGCACAGTCACTACATTTTTTAAGGCGAACCCGTTTCAAACAATATGGTCCGATAACGCCCAGATCTCACGATAATTAAATAGTTTACTGCATCTTTCTTGGCTCGAAAAATTTTACCGGAGAGCTAACAAAGCCAAATTTTGGGACCTTGCACATAGACTGCTTTTTATAGAAAGTCTCGTCACCAAGACCGGTGTGAATCCAAGGTGACTTGGATTATGGATCATAAGTTTATTATGACACTAGTTGCTGCTCTAAATTTGATACCAAACGAGCTAGACGTCCAAGGTATAAGTAACTATTAACGATACCACCCATATATTGTATACCATATAATTCTTTATTTCTTGAGGTACGCTGTCAGTTTTTTAAACTCCCTTTTGATTTGAAAAGATGTAATAATCTTTTCCGCAATGATCATGATTCCATGATCTAAGTAACGTGCCAAAGCCAAGCTTTTTTAGGGTTCAAATGGTCTTATAATGAACCCTTGTAGTGTTGCTTTATCTGTCGTTTGACCACTCACAAAGTGCCCCCCCCCCCCCATTAGGATTTCCAAAATATTAATTGTAGAGACTAAATTTTCCCTGTTGATAGGACATGCTAAAACTCATTAGGAATATTAATCTCAGCGGAATAGGACAATCAATTTTGAAGCTATTTGACAAATACCCATATCGCGCATGCGATATTTATTTATTTATTATTCACACATACACAATATTTTAAAAGTTATTACATTACCAGTGTATAATAAACCTATACAGATTTTTCCGCACACCGGCATTCGTCACCGCTTGCTCGAACACGCACTAGTGCTTAGTGCAAAAAAAAAATAGTAACACATACGGGCAGATATCTTGACAATTATTATTTATTTTAATATTTAATTATTTGAAACTAATTTAGTTAACAAATATTTTTTAAATTTATATTTGAATTTTTTTTCGTTTAATTGTTTTTTTTAATATTTTGCGGAATATTGTTCATTAATGTAGGTACTTGATATGGCAGCATTTGTTTGCCATAAAAATTACAGTATCTTGGTGATCTTGGTGATATGAAACATAAGTGTATCTTAATCTGCCCTTGACTACTTTTTTTTAATAGGTCCAGTAATGCAGCCTTATAAAATTAACTTTCCGGTCGGTGTGAAAACGTGTTAAAATGATCGCCTGGCTCGATGAGATAAGCAGTGTTTACAGGGACGGTACCCGCCGGCTTTTTCCAGTTTTGTGTCTCCGTCTCTGCTGACGTTTCTTTTATCTTAAAAATGCGAACAAAGATGGATTTTTAATTTAAAAATTATACGCCACAGTTTGAAATTTACTTGGAACAGCTAATTTATTTAAGTACTAGCTGTCTCCCGCAACTTAGTCCGTAAAACTGCTTGGATCTCCTCAATCTGGCACTATCGAGAAATTAGTTGTTAGCGCAGACCACCTATCTATTTACTAGCCTTGCAAAATTTCGTTATTGTACTTTCTGTGGTTTTCGAGATATATATAAAAACTCATTAGAAAAATTATTCTGAACGTAATCGGACAACAACTTTTGAAGTTATTTAGCAAATACGTTTATAGTGGCAAGCTAAATTAAACCCACTTTCCGATATGCTATTGAGCTGAAAATTGCACACGTATGTATGTATCACGGAATGTCGTGATAATGGCATATTATGATGACATGGAGTTGATCTGATGATGGAACTGGAAGCTGAACCTTGGAACTCGGGTACAAGACGACATAATCACATCGAGATTGGGCTCATTCGATTTGTCTTGACGAGAACTTTCTTTATAATTCCCAACATAATTAAATAATAAAACAATAACACATACAAATTTAATCATTTAATAATTGAAGTACATCTATAATGGCATAATAATTAACACATTATAATATATTTTTTTAATTAAAATAAAGATTAACAAAATTTATCATGCAGCTATAAATAGATGCAGCGTTAGCTTACAAATAAAGGTGGTAATATTTTTACATTTCAAGAAAAAACTTAAGAAAAACACCGTTTGAGCTTTTTATCATTAAACATGTGTAACTCAAAATTAGTTCACAAAGTATAGATTATATGACACGAGAACTCGATCATTGCATCATCGTAAATTGAGACAAGCAATGATCATTTATACTCTTATTTTTCGTATAAGATATTGATAGCAAATCTTTGTTTAACTATTCTGAGTTTGTGTCTAATAATTCTAGAAAACCTCTGCTATGTGCATATTGCATATCGCATAAATGCGCATAAATCATTCAAAAGTTAATAGTTTTACTGTATGCAGTTATATATATTTGATATGAAGAGCTTATATTATTTATATCGAATAGAAATTTTATGCATGTTTTACTTTTAGGATGATATGTTAGTATTAAGCATAAATGTTTAAAGGGTCAGGCATATCAAGCTCATTTTATGATATCGGTTGCCTTTATATATTGATTAAATTTTATATAATAAGCAGTTTATATCTACTTCTCAATGACTCTACTTATTAGCCCAAAAAGGAATAGAGTGGGTCCAATACTTCAGAATCATTTTAATTAAAAAAAAAACCTCGTTTGAGTTTATTTATTCTGGCGATAAACAAGATTAGGCTAGCCTTTGTTTCATGCAACAAATTCTGTCCGAAAAATAAAGACTGAAATTTCTTATGAAAAATGTGTAAAAAAATTTTAAACGCTACACATTTTCCGATTTTTACATATAAGTAGTCGTAAATTTAATAGCAAAGGTTCTAATAAACTAGTAGCCTTTAAGGCGCGGACAACCGGTGAGGTCAACAATGGACGAATTTTAAATCTCCAAAATTTATAGACTCATTCCAACACGGTTTTATATTTAATATCCGGCCTCCTCTGTGTTTTGGAAGGCAAGTAAAACAGTGGGTGGAGCT
Source organism: Charaxes varanes (assembly GCA_024363005.1). Lineage (NCBI taxonomy): Eukaryota > Metazoa > Arthropoda > Insecta > Lepidoptera > Nymphalidae > Charaxes > Charaxes varanes. Next base: position 8,069 of record JANCMC010014762.1, read on the forward strand.
CGTAAACAATGAACAAAATGTCACTTTATGATATTAGTCGTAAGGTTGTAGAAATGGTGGAGGTTTCGAGGATGACGTCAGATGGCAATCAGTTATCTTAACTCACCCCACAGCCACATCCTCTATAAACTAACAGGACCCTGGTATTAAACCGGGTTTATGCTAGAAAGAAGAAGAAGGTTGCACTACTATAAATACAAATTATATTTATTTATATTTCCAAGTACCTAAAGACTTTTTGATATTAATTAATATGCATTTTAACTTTTTTTTTTCTTTTTCCATCCTTAATATTGTAGGGTTTAAGTATTTAATGTATATTATTTTTATAGTCATAAAATCATTTTTTTTATTATTATTTATATTTATCAAAATTTTGTTTATTATTTTTTTTCTTTTTTCTTTCCTGCTTTTATTTAATAAAATTTTATTTTTTCATTTTATTAAAATTAGCCGACCGATTATTCTTTTCCCTCGTGCGTCCGTGAAATCACTTATGGGCTGCAGCTGAAAATCAGCGTCGTGTGTCAAAATTGTTTTTGGCGCAGACCGACAGCAGTGGCACCTATCGGGTTCAATTGTCATTTCAAATCATCTTACAAACACTTTGGAATATACACGCAAAATTTCATCCGAATTCGTTCATTGGTTTAGGAGTAATGAAGTGACAATGGCTTGTATAGTCGACTAAGAAAGTGTTTTATCATTTTGGGTGACAGCTCCCAGTTAAAGACAATTTTGCTAAGGGTTAATGTTAGAAATTAACGTAATGCGTAACAAGCAAAAATAAGCCTTTTAACTAATTGACGCGCAAACGACATTCGACCTTAGCGTGGCAAACCAAATTTGATATTTAATGATTTATCTATTTGAAAACTCTCAATACATGCATTTCACGCTTTGTAAATATCATTACGAGTAAAAATAAATCTCTACATTAAATGTGTAAATTGTGAATGGATCCTAATACATTGTAAGATAATTTGGTAAGTAGATTCAAATCTGTCCTTCCTTATGAATCCCTATTGTTTAGGAAGTAGTATAATCAATATCCGCCCATCGAAACCAAACATCACAATACTTTTTTTGGTTCTCTTTATTTATCTTTCCTTTTCTGTGTTGTTCCTACTATGCAGTTTTACTTTCAATCAATATTCAAGTCAATTTAATTAATATATAAATACGACATATTACTTACTATTTTTGGCGTTAAGTTAGTAATTTTCATCGTTAGGGACGTTTCCGGTATATCCCGAATCGGAACGGTTATAATTTATGATTTGAGGTAGAGTTAAATCCTGTAATTTCGATCTATTAATCTTTGGACCGCAAACATTTGATTGATTATTGTGGTTTCTAGTTTCTACTGGTTAACGATTAGGTTCAGACCTTACATGAGCTACTGTTTAAATAGATATATTAAAAGACAAAGTAATTTCTCAATTATCCTTTTTATTTAGGTTTAGAATATAAAGATGTTTATAAAAACTATTGCTAGTGCAATCTTCTTGGGCTCTAGCAAGAATTATCAATTAGACAATCATTGTTCCATTGTTTTCAAAGATAGTCAGTCATAATCTTTTTCTATTCTGATCTTGTCTTTTGACACTAGGTTTGGTAGACTAGCATTTATCTCTTTCTTCCACTTCAATGTGTGACTTGTCATTTCTTAATAACTTTGTTTATAATTTAGTCTATATGTGTGGGTAATTGCCTTTTAACAATTTTCAAAAAATCATCGATAGCATACAAAAGTTTATAACCTGACTTATTATTTACTGGTAAGCATGCAAGACGAAAAACGCGATCATACTCTTTCCATCACATTATATTTCATCAGATATGTATTAAATTTGCGCATAATAGAGGCGGATACTCCCAGTGCGTTAGTAAAAAGGATGAGAGAATTTACGAGCTCCGTACATACCTTATGAAGTGTTTCCGAGGGAAAATTCTCATTCACTTAGCGGCAATCTAATACAAGTATATAAATATAATGTAATTTAAAAATTTACCAACAAGACAAATGGGTCCTATAGCCTTGCTTTTTTAGACTACTTCAAGCTCACGACTTCTGTAAAGTTTCCAGACTATTGATTCAAGATATTCTGCTTCTAAATTTCTATATATAAATTAAAAACGACGCATATTAGTGCATTCTACCTTGTATCTAAATTTTAATTTAATTACCTTCTGTATGTATTTACAATAAATTTTCTATTTATATTTTAAGCTAAACGCAATCTACTAGCATTAAGAACAAACTTTTGTAGTTTTTTATAATGCTTTTATTTATTGTTTGAAATTGTATTTTATATTGATAAATAAAATTTATATATATACCAATCAAACAATATTCAGTCCTTCGAGCTGGATATTAAAAAACAATTGTTTCAGTGGGTACATACAATTTTAATTTGGGGT
>JANCMC010014769.1:0-10492 GCA_024363005.1 Charaxes varanes
AAATATCAAATAAAATGTTAGTCCTAAGAAAACTCAGAGTTTTAGTGCTTTTATAAGGAAGTAAAGCTGTTAAACAGAATTTAATAGAAGCGCTATGGACATTTTCTCAAATGATTTCGAATTTAAACCTTCAACACGATGTTCCTTCTTAACGCCGCACTATTATCTGTTTTGCATAAAATCTTAGAACTTTTATTCGCCGTCAGCATAGATGAAACTCAATTATTAAGAATTGAAGTTACATTTGACATAATGTGTTTCACAGAACGTATAAAGAAAACTGTAGACGTTTAATGTCAACTAACCAGAATTTCCTACAAAAAATTACGCAAGAACGCTAATGGGTACCTTAAAATTGTTATGATTTTAGTGCAAAACTTTCAAAGTAAAACAACAATTATAACAAATTGAACAAGTCTTTTGGATACCTGAATCGAGATGGTACGAAGCCCTCAGTGCATGAATGCACCTCGCAATTTGCTAGTTTGTTTCTTGGATTAATTTAGCTGCCTGCTTTATTTATTTCAGACTCTGGTCCTGTTTTTTAATTTTCGACAGTTACATTTGTCGCGGGAAATTATAAACGAGGAAAGTTTAAAAAGTGTTGGCTGCCATTAAAGTACAAGTGCTTAGATTGAAGACGCGCCTTTTCTATTGTGATTTTGTAGTTAAAAGAGGTGTACGAAATATCTTTGTTTTTTTTTCTTTTATCAGAATGCAGACATTTTTCTTTGTTATATTATTTTTTTATTTGCCCCTGTTATAAGTAACAGCCAAATGATAGACTGAATTCGATATCACGTAAGCTGTTGTAACCCCAAATTCCCAAACATACAGTAGAGCGATACAAACAAGTAAATTGTAATATAACAGTCACTTTTTAGTATATTATTGTATACAATAATGTAGTCATTATTATTGAATATATAATTGTATACACAAATACATAATGTCGATTTTAATTTAATTTACGTGGGAAGTATCGATATTTTAGAGTTAGACCGCGACATTTTCTTTAGCGATTTTATCGTTACAAAAGTTATAAATAATCGTGAAAACTATCTGAAGGGGCTGGCTGAACGGGCTGGCCCGTTGGCGCATTGACAGTGACCCTGCCTTCTGCTCCGGGGGTCGTGGGTTCGATTCCCACCTCGAGTCTGGGTGTATTATCTATACATATGTATGTAATTATATATTTCTAAAAAAAATATTTGTGTATAACAGGCGGCTGTTACCTATAGCACAGGCATTAATAGAAGAAATTTAGTTCTTACCTTTTGGTGCCCGTAAGGTAATACATTTTTTAGATATTTTTTGTCTTTATTCAATGAAATTCCATCAAAGTATATCATACGATACAAAACACTTTTTCCAACACGTTTTGCAATTCTCGTAGTACTTCAAATTAAAAATAAATTAATAAATATTTTTTAAAAACAAGATTTTATTACTTGTAACTAAAATGAACTAAAAATCTTCTGATAAAAAATATATAACATTTTATAGACACATAATTTTAACTCAATTTTTTTTAATAAAAGCGTGTTACATTTTGACGGCAAAAGAAATAAAGAGAATACATGTAAAGTCACTCATCATTTTAGTGACAAGTAATAAAAGCTTGTTCTTAAAAAAAAAAAATATTTATTTCTAGTTTTAACTTTTTAGTAGTTATGATTTTTCTCTTGTGTATGAACTCTATAAATTTCTTGCCTAATAGAGGCGTTGTTCTAATGATTTATTTTTACACTACATTTATTTATTTATACTCTAAGCGCCTTTTTCTGTATACCATAAGGTTTTTTTTCGCTAATTATTTTATTCCCACGAGCACAATACTAAAGAACGGTCCATCAACCTTGAGGTCTGTTGGAGATGAACCATAAATTGCCCTAGAATTTCTTACCAGCTTCTAGTTGGTTCGCAAAATTAAAAGCTCGTTCTATGCATATACGTTTCAGAAAAAAAGTTTATATTGAAAGTCTATACAAAGACGTCTTAAGCATACAATTACCATATAACTTGACTGAAAATTAGTACAGTGCTTTGGTGGTAGTGCCGATCTGTCTAGCATCGAAAAGATTTTCTGTCCTTTTAATGAGCAATTACGTTATAATAAGTTTTTTATTAAAGGCATATAAAACCCATAAATTAATGATTAGAAACAGAACTAAAATATGTTAAGTCACGATTTTATTTCTGATTAACAAGTATCTAACCAAACGACAGCAACGCGAGTACACAAACATCGTTAAATTCGAATTGGCGAATCTCGCAATGGGGCTCATGCGACTACACATGAATTTTGGATTCGCTCGACACCGGCCGCTGCTTGATTTGACTACATTAGTTTCTAACTAAATCTGAATAATTAATTTAAGCTGAACATTGAAATCAACCACCAAACACTCCATCAATTTGTCTATACTAGACATTGCTGGCTGGTCGAAATTCGCGCATAAACATATTACATAATAATTTAAACGTTAAATAATTTAAATAAATTTTTTCTTAAAGATCCTTAAAAAAAGGCAATACTAATCAGACATCCTCGATAAGAGAAAGTGAAAACGAAATATTATTATTAATTATTAAAGAAATACGAGGTTTACTACAGTGTGAAATAGCGTAATTACAATAACTACAAATAATGGCGCACATGGACTTTATATGAAGGTTAATAGCGTGCCATCAAAGGGCTCTATTACGAGCTGAAATGTTAACGAGATCCCTCTTAGGATAGTGTTTGGGCGGTCCGTCCGGGATGGGGCAGTAATAAGTACACAACTAAACCGGTTTGCGGCGCTTAAATAAGTTTGCTTAAAATCGTGTGGATTTATTTAATACGCCACACGTTTTCCCTGAGCGTTAAGGTGAGTTCGCCGAGGTATGTTTACTTTAAATTACAGTTCTGTTGGTTTAAGGACCTTTTAAGTAGCAGGAAATATCCTATACTTAAATGTGTTTTTTTGATTATATTAAAGATTGCTAGTTGGTCAAAGTTCGGCCACAAATCCTTATATTTGGCCAAAGCCACGATGACTCATACTTCATAATGGGCCATTGTTCTTACCTATATTGAGACCATGCGATGACAAATTTTCAGCTCTTTCAGAATATCGTAAGTCTGTTCAAAAAATGCCTTCATTCTAAGATAATGAATTAGTAAATTAATCAAAACATTGTCCATCACTGCTTACAACTCTTCCCCATCTCTCAGGCAATTTTAAAAACCCGTCTAAACCAGCAACAATCTGCTATAATTGTTATTTTTTTTTTGTTTTAGAGAAATCTTTTCAAAACGTAACGAATTAAATTCATTTTCTCTGTATTATTCTATTCTTCGTTAGTAGTACAAAACTTATAAAATCTCTGTTTTCAAAATTAAAATTTTAACTTAACATTTATTTTATTTATACCGCAGCATGTGGAAAATACATTTGAAAACTTAATTAATTATGAATTCCGTTCAATTTCCAACGCTATTGTAGATACATACAGCATTCAAATACAAACTAGTGTCTGAACAACAGAGAGCAAAATGGAAACAGACTATAAAAACAATGAAATTTGGAAGCAAACACACAATGAAAGTGGTTAATCATAAGGATATTGCTAACTTTTCTCGAAACTTGGACAATTTGTCGTTAAAGATATCTAGGTCATAGTTATTTATTTCATGTAATTTCACTTTTTGATGAAAGTTGAATCGTTAGTCTGTTTGATTTATAATGCTTGTACGGCTGCTTCTCTTATATTAAAATAATAGGAATCACTAATAACCTTACATATACAGAGAATATAATCCAAAAAAATGTTATTTTTACGTGTATTAATACGAATAAAATGGCCAAAAGCGTGCCAAGACACGCATATATACAGGGGTTCCGTACCTGATGCGCTATAAACGTATTTGTTAAATAACTTCAAAAGTTGTTGTCTGATATCGTTCAAAATAATTTTCCTAATGAGCTTCTTGCATGTTCTATCAACATGGAAAATTTCAAGTCTCTACGTCTAATAATTTGGAAACGCTAGGGGGTGGACCACCTTACGAGCAGACAGACGGACGGTCGGACAGAGCGAAATTATCAGAGTTCCTGGTAGTACTACGGAACCCTAAAAAGTAAATGAACATCGGATAAAGAATGTAACGTTTGTCAATGGTTTAAAACTTACAAATTGATTAAAGCTATTTCGCGATATGGCCAAATTTAAAAGTTTAAACTTTATTGGAGGGCACCATGAATTTTAGCAGATGCGAGTGAGTTATTGGATACGATTTTTAAACTAAATATTGCTTGCGGTTTTCTTAACACGCTGGACGTAAACTCGAACATCTCCGTTATTAGTTATTTACGTTATATAGTTATTCCTGGATACCGATCGGAGGTATCCCGGTAAATCTGACTCATGATCTATTGTTATATTGAAATGGCGTGGTATCGCGCTCTTCGTTCCGTGAATCGATGTTGTTATAATTTTAACTAGTTTACGCTTAACTAGAATCTCGTTTGGTGTGAAGAGGCCCTGAGGTCTATATCTATAGCTATATATATATGTACACTAATGGTCTTGTCCGTTTATTGGTCAGACGAAAGCTCCAGTAAAGGTCCAGTTGGAAGTATTCTACTAGAGATACTAGAAGACACCACATACTCTGCATCTTTTAGTATTTTTTAAATATTCTTTTGAGTTTTCCTTTCTTTTTCTTAAACCCACTCAAAGGTAATGCGAATAAAACAAAACAGACAGAATTTAAATAGGTCTAGCCATTTTGAGTTATAGGCGACAAACATACCTAATTTTGGTTACATACGGACAGCAGCGCTACCGACCACGTCCAATTTTTCTGCAAACGTCTACGAACCCCTTGGAATATACAAACAATTATATCCAAATCGGTCCAGCGTTTAAGGTGGAGTGAGGTGACAAAGACTTATACATTCGATTTTTATATATGTATGTGTACATGTAGTCTGTGGTAGACTATTCTAGGCATCCCTATATGTAGGCTAAAAACTAAGAAGACATACTATACAAAAATATTTTTCATTTTTATACAGTCTGTCTTAATAATAAAATTACTTAAATTAACCTTAAACTTACTTATTACATCATAAAACGGATATTCATTCGGTATTTTTTACTAACTAGGTTTCACCTTAAATGCCCGAGAAGCGAAATTATTGACTTAGTTTAAAAAGAGTTCTAATTTCCTCCGATTAAAAATCACCACTCTTTGTTTTTAAAGCGGTCATTCACATTATTCCTCCAGATGATTCGTCAGAAGTAATTCAGTGAAATTAAATGGGATACGGTTGCCAACTAGGCGCGGCGGACCCACTACCACCTCCTAATGTGGTGAACAATGATACATTTCATATGATAAACGATAATTTCGTGCTTGCCACAGTCTCCTTAAGCATAATGGTTTTAATAATTGCTTGGTATAAGGCGTTGCAAGTCACTAAAACGTTTTTATAATTTGAAATATAAATATGTACATTATATTAAACCGGCAAAGTTCGTTAGCGCAGTCGAAGTCAAACAGCCATATAAATTAAATTTAATTGTGCATTTTGATGAGTTTTTTAAATTTATATTTGAACTGTATATTTCCTGAGCGAACCGTCCAATATTGCTTTAATATACAATGTATCATTCGGTGCGGGTTAGATCTTTTTTACACGACAATTGAACCGTCAGAGGGCTGGAAGAAGCTTTACCGGCCTAAAGACAAACTAATATGTTCTTTACTTGTAGGTCCCTAATTCGTATAGATTCGGAAACGCCAGATCTCTTTAGTATATTTAAAATCTTGACTTATTAGTCAATAAATACATAAAGAAACATTTATGACGACAGTAAATCTCTAGGAATTATCAGTTTATTATCAACAATGAGACTCATGAACAAAGTGCAGTGAGAATTACAGCAGCCGTGAATAATCGGAATAGAATTATCAATTTGTATACAACGCCGCGATTATTATTTCCACCAGAAAAGGCCGCGGTGAGTAATTGTGCGTTTGTCCGTGTTGCGAAATTACTCCAATAGACGCTGTGCTTTATTAATGAAAAAGCTTGTTACTTTGTGTTTAGTCCTGGAATAAAATAGTGACGGATAATCTATATATATAAAAATGCACCCCAAAATGAGCCGCTAAGCGCAAATCTCGAGAACAGCTGAACCGATTTCGCCAATTCTTTTTTTTATAATATTCCTTGACATATGAGGATGGTTATTACGGAGACAAAAATTTTAAAACTTGCCCGAAAAAGTCTAAAAACTAAGAACACTTTTCTATACTCCTATACGATTCGTAGTCATTCTTTGTCAATTTGAACTTTAATACCATAAAGTTTAAGTATTAGTGAAGAACTTCAGGGATGGAAAACAATTGAGTGACTTTAGTATCCTATAAATACTGATGTCAGTATCTGTCAATATTTAATAATTTGCTAACATTAGTCAAACACGAATTGTCTGTGGTAAAATGTCAATTGAAATGTAAATGTCTCTCGGGAACGGGAACGGGGATAATATAGGATAATTGAAGTAAACAGTAAGTAGCCCAACGTTCGGGCAGGACATCGTCTACAGCGTCCGCTTGTGAAAAATAAATTATGACCGTGTTTAAAGTGGCGTTCTTTGCATAGGAAATAAATGAAAATTAATATCAATTACTATTTGAAAGTCACACGCACAATTTCCATTATAAAAATAGACTGCTGTGGTCGAAACGAGCGTTGAGTATGTGATGGAGAATAAATAATTGGAATAATTTTAATGATTCTAAAATAACTACTCGTTCATTGCTTGTATTGTTTAAACTTCCTGTACACTCTTTATAGCGCAACAGCTATACTCTGTAACGAAGAAATACTTCTATAAAACTATTAAATAGTGTACTTTTGTTTATAATAAGCTTATAAAAGGTTCCAACAAAAATTTTGAGGTGCCGAAATTGCTAAGAAATACACCTTGAGATAGTAAACAGTTGCCTTGCTTTTGTTATTGTTAATTGTCTCAAACATATGTACTACTACTTACATTACATTGTCTTTAGGAAATGTTGGTATCAGCTATTAAACGTATTCAGTCTTAAGCCAACTTGAAACTATAAAGATTGCTAGTAAAAGAACAATGATGTGTGCTAACGAAAAAGTTTCTTTGATAATAGCGATAGAAGATTTAGTTAATTTTGCCTTAGGCCTCCATATAACGAAAACCATTTATAACGAATAAATATGGTCGCCCATGAGAGTCGTTATAAAGAGTTTACACTGTATTTGTAATGTTACTGACATTTGAAAACCAAAACAGTTTTCTTTTAGTACTTGTGGGAGGGTAACAATGCGGTTGTAAACTTCGAAGTCACTGTTCCCGATTGTAGATATTGTAAAGTAATGTTTGTCTATAATCGGAGTGCACCAGAAAACGGCATTATCCATAAACCATACAGTGTTTCTCGCTCCGCTTTCAAATTTTCATTTATAAGGCGATATTTCATTGTTCTCTGTTCCGCTTTCCGTATACATTGAACCGATTTATCAACAGCTAGTTTTTTGGTAGCTGTTTTTGGCTGAGTCAGCCTTTAACGCTCAAATTAACTTATAGTTAATCTTTTTCAGCTTTCGATAACTGTTATAATGACTAACGCCATAACATTGCTTCTGGTTATTTGACTGATCGAGGTTTGGTCTTTTACCGGGCACTGTAGACATCTATGATCTATGTCTAGGATATGCTTAGGAACAACATTTCTGATATTTATTATCTGTAAATCGCCTATTTTTCCCACGTTACTTACACGAGTAAAATAAAGACACTATTAGAAAAGTCAGATTTTACCAGACGTTACATAAAATTAATATTTTAAAGTTCTTACTTTTTTCGATTGTCAACTTCCTGTATAAATAGGGGACAACACTGTAGTATAAATTAGTGATTTCTAACTCCTAGAATATCAAGCATCTAATATGTTTTTTTACTAGTATTAAAATAGTCGAAACGCTTTCAATTAGAATAGAGAGTGGATTGGACAAAGTTTTATGAGGATGTTTTTTTGCTTGCTCGTCATACATAAAAGTATCTTTCGGTGCCCAAGCTTAATCGATTACTTTATGCTAAAATCACGAATGAAGGACGACGAGGACAAAAGAATTAGGGTGGCCCATAAATTTTATTAATATGTTGACATTCGTGACTTTGCTTGACTTATCTGTCTTTTTAAAAATAGTTATTCTTTACTATTTTTTTATATGTTACAAGAGAAAAACAAGCAGGCGGTAAGTGACTACCGACGCCAATTGACATCTGCACCGCCAAAAGGTTCGCAACTCTCACAAACCTAACGAAACGCGACAACAATAACATCTCTTGACGTGACAGCATTGCCGCCACCACACGCCGATCTTATGTGAGAAAGAGGTACCGGTACACGGACGCGACGAGACAATTCGGCTTCAGACCAAAAGGACTGCAAGCGCGGCTTTACCTCTAAATATATCAAAACATAGTCAGAGGGTACTTTTTAAGCCGGAATTTTTAGGGAAAATTAAAGAAAAGAACGCCAGAAATGGGAGTTTTAAATTTGCAAAAATATGTGTCCGGAACCCACCACATTTTCTCCTAGATTTGTTTTCGTGTTTGTTGTAACTCAAAATTACCAACTTCACAGTAGAGCGTTACAAACATGCAAATTGAAATAAAATCTTCATTATATAACACATTTGTGTATACAATTATATATTCAATAATGACGATTATTACATTGTATATTAAAAGTGACTATTATATAACAATGTAGAAATTTTGGGTTACAACAACTTACGTGGGAGGTATCGAAATATCAGTATTTGTTATTGAAAACAGTAGTAAATAGTAGTTGTGCTTTTTTTCTTTCTTTCTAAATGTACACAGAGTTTTAAATTCTTGTTATTTTATTTATTTATTTCTTTTGTTTTGTTTCGTACTTTTACTTGACCTATATGTATTGTAATTTTATGTCCTTTTCTGGTATAATGGTTGGCTGGAAGAGATTTCTATATGGAATAAGCCCGCCTTTGTACACATTCTTACATCATCTAGTTTTAGTTTACGCTATGTATTTCTGTTTCTGTTATTTTTATGTGTACAATAAAGTGAATAAAAAAAAAGTATACAATAGTATACTGTGGTATACAAGACACTGTACAGGAAATACTACCGTTTGCGAACACTTAAGTACATTGTTTTATAGCTTTTAGCTTTTTTGATGTGTAGAAATATAAGAAATATACATTTAACTATGTTTTGAAGTGATTCGTGGGATGAATATCATAAAGGGCGACCAAGAACTATCCAATAGACGGCAGAAATATCTATGAAGGAGGTACTTTTCGATGCGATTCTCAACAATCATGCGAAAAAAATTCTGAACATTGAATGATATATTGAAAACACGTTATTAGAGTTAACGTATGTTCAGCAATGGATATCAAAATAAAATTTCAGTCGCAAGTGAATAATAAAAACGAGTACAGTCGCATGCGAAAGTTATTGCCAACCATTTTGTATTCTAATAGCAATATTCTAACGGAAACCGAGCTTCGGAACAGGCGGGAGAGCGAAGAGCAGTAAACAATAATTTCAGATGAAATTCAATCTATGTAATCAATTTTGTGCTCGGGGAATATTAATGGTAAACTGGTTGTGTACAGCGGCTTTTCTCGCACATTTCGATAAAATAGTATTATAAAATATTTGAAATCGTTAATATGTACTGTACTAGTCCATGCGGTATGTATGTTATTTTATGAAATTTAAATGACTTAAAATTATCATTTGCAGATTTAAGCAAAGTAGTTTTGGTTTTCATGTCCAGTACCTCTACTTTGTTACGACTTATTCCAATTTTTAAATGAAAGTGACGGGGTCATACGTATCCATCAAAAGTATGTAAAGAAAAAGATAATTGAATACCTAAAATTTATATTAAATCTTAACTGATTGTGAATTTGGATTCAGGTTTAAAAAAAAACATAACTTAAAAAACCACGACGCCGTCCGCTTTGAATTCTGTATAATTTTGAGGGCCTTAATTTGTTTTACGAATCCCAATTACTTTGCATAAGTAAAGTGGCCTAGGCTATTTTATTTTAATCTTTAAGATCTGAGATTTTTGACAATTAAAGTCCTTGTCGAAATCTGTCCAACCGTTTCGAAAGTTATCAGTAACGAACACACAGACAAAAACATTTTTGTTCTTGCTATAGGCATCGTATCATAATTATCACAATAGTTACATATTCATGTATACATAAATATCTATACTAATATATAAAGCTGAAGAGATTTTATTTGTTTGTTTGAACCGTCTAATCTCAGGAAGTACAGATCCGATTTGAAAAATTCTTTCAGTGTTAGGTTATTTATCGAGGAAGGCTATAGGCTATATATCATCACGCTAAGTCCAATAGGAGCGGAGCACCAATGAAGAATGTTT
>JANCMC010014818.1:0-10491 GCA_024363005.1 Charaxes varanes
TCTCAGAAACAACTGGTCTGATTTGAAAAATTCATTCAGTGTTAGATAGCCCATTTATTATTATATATTATCACGCTAAAATTGAATCTACTTTTTTTTTGACATAATTTTATGCGAACAAAGTCGCGGGCACAGCTAGTAATCTATACAAATAAATAATATTGAAGGATCTGTTTAATTAACGATGACATAAAATGCCTTTGACAATGACCGCCTACGGTACTTTCGAAATTTTCATCATCAAATTTTTAAAAATCTACCATCGATTCGAGAACTTTGGTTGGTTGCAATATTGTCAATATTTATGGTAGGAATTACCTGTCTGGCGCATTTTTGTGGTCCCCTTTACCAAATCTAACTTAGAAACCTTATAGGAAAAGAAACACCATTCTCATTTTTTAAAAATCAGCAACGCACCTGCGATTTCTGGTTGTGCAACCTGGTGTATAGTCGACCAAGAAAGTGCTTTACCGTTTTGGATGACAGCTCCTAGTTAAAGAAAATTTTGTTAAGGTTTTTGTTAGAAATTAACGTAATGCATAACAACACGACGTGCACACGACATTCGACCTTAACGTGGCAAACCAATTTCTTTGTCGACGATACATATGAATAAAAAAAAAAACTAAAACAGTGGGACCCGATTAATGTCACTGAGTGATATTAGTCGTAAAGTTGTAGAGATCGTGGGGGTTCCGAGGATGACCTCAGATGGCAATCGGTCATCTTAGCTCGCCCCACAGCCACATCCTAAGCAATCTCAGCAGGTCCTGGTACTAGACCGGAATAGCGATAGTAAGAAGAAGAGTGACAGAGATATATGAGCAATAAGCTTTTAACCATAGCTTTAATGTATAAAACAATTTCTTTCACAGATGCCTCGGACTAGGTTAATTTAGTAAGGAATACTACTAGTACCAATTTCTGAGTAACTTCTGGGTTTTTGTGTGTTATGTAATCTTAGTTTATGGTCATAAGCGTATTTGTAGTATCTATTTTTAATAATTTATTGTACTCAATAATTTATTTGTTGTTTCAGGTAAGAGTTTGCTGTGTAAAATACCCCTTCGAGTATGTATGTAAAAGTTCTTTGTATATTTTTTATTACAGAAATATCCATATGTTAATTATGAAAATTTCAGGAAACCGTTTTAAAAATCGAATTTTCATATAACGGACGTTGTCTTGGAGTGAATTTTAATCCTTAATTTATAATGTTTTATTTTTGCTATAAAAACCTTAATACCTGCAGAAACTATAACAAATCAAGTACTTTTAGAATTCTTAAACATACACTTCAAATTCATTGATAGAGTAGAGAAATAGATATATTACAAAGGAGAAATTAGACTTTTTAACCCTAATTTCTCTTTGTTATGTATATTACTCAACTTTGCCCCAGTTAAGATTAAGGCAGCATTTGATTAGGACATGAATTTATATATATTGTACAGGGAATATACATTTATTTAAATGGTATGCTATATACATCATGCAATAGGAATGCGTTCTTAAGGAGAAGAAAATCTGTTTAATTTTTCTTCAAACGCTTATTATTTGATATTTAAAATCATAAGTTGTTTATATTTAATATTAATATTTTCAGGTGAGGCAGCAAACGCGGAATTTAATTCAAAACCTCATATCCCCTGATTCTTTGAGCGTCAACACAGTATTGGTTCTATTAAACGCTGTTTATTTCAAGGTAACATTAGTTTTCGAATTAACAATACGTTACATAAATTCGTTAATCCACGTAACCTTTTTAAGAACCTTTTTCATCACTTCTTTATTAGCTGTTATAAATAATAAATAATCGAAGAAGCAGTAAAATGGTTAACATATATATTTACTATATATGAAACGCATTACATCATTGAGAACCATAAAAAAAAAATATCACATAATTTGCATTTTACCTATACAAACGTAACAATAAGAATAATGTACAAGAATTTTGTAAAAAAAAATAATTAAAGATAGGCATGCCTTACTTTTAAAGCAAAAAATGTAAACATGCATATAAAATCAGATTAACAAAAGCACAACGTAAATTATATTTATTTTCAATTCACAGACGAAAAACGCTTTCAAACTGACATATGACTAAACAAGTCTTAATAATGTCTTTAATGCGGATTTTTTTTAAGTAAATCGAATTTCAGTGTAGCCTCAAACATTTAACCTGAACAATTTATCCTCCTTTATACTTTGCCCAATGAAACAAAAAAAAATTTGGCATCATTTCAAACGTGGACAATTTTAACTTTATTTAATATTGTTAAAGATAAATAATAGTACTGCTATATGGCCCATTAAAAACAACCTTTTCTACAGTTAAACCACTGAGGCTGTAGAGCTTTTATTTATATACTTACAATATTAAGTTCATCTACTCTCAAACACATTAAAAAATATAGCAATAATATATGAAATCCCCGCGCTATCAGCCGTTATGATACAAAAAAAAAGGTTACAATGAACACAATGAAAAACATTAATTTTAGTGTTCAAATAAAGATAAAAGTTTATTGGCCAAAGGTTTATTATAATGAAATTAAAGTCATTATACTTTAATTAATGCCTATTAATTGTTTTGCTCTATATATAATAGACAATATGTTGTATTAACATTTAAAATTCATTTTAAAGCGCTACCACTTTACATGTGTTTGGATTAAATTTGAGTCGCTCCAGCTTCGCACTTTATAGGTTAACAGGGAAATGCATTATACAAATTTTTGTAAGAACTATTTTTTAAAAGAGAGGTTAACGAGTTTCTTGCCGGTTCTTCTAGTGGCTCCACTATTCCGAATCAGTGGTAGCTTTTAAAATATTTGGCGATTCAAAACAGCTCGTAGAAACATACTTGAATAAAACATCTTTTGATTGGATTTGATTTAATAAAGAGTTAATTCCAAGAATATGACGATTCTTTTAGTCGTGTGTCAGTATGAGTTAAGTCTAGGCGTTTATAATTACCACTGGGATTTAGTATACTAAATTATGGGTACCTACTATGTTTAGCAATCCACGAGCGCGGTACAACCATCATTTTTTGGTGGGTGAGTTAAAGTTTGTATGTGTCAAAAGAATAGAGAGCAAAACTTATACTGAAATAATAATTTCTTTATTATCTAACCCAATGATTACAATGTTATCGAAAAATGATGCCATGCAATACAGACTGCAGAGAATTCGAAGCGCCGATACAAGGCCTTACGGCTCCATTTCTTTCCAAAAAAAAGATGTTTTAACCCTGCGATACCCAATTTGGGCCATCAGAAAGGTTCAGAAAAATGTCCTCAAAATGTTATTGATAGACTAAAAAAAGTAGTACAAGTAACACAACTGAAAAATCATGCGCTTTCGTGAATTGTATGATTAAAAAAAAACAGATTGTTGCAAATTTAATCTAATCCATAGACAACATAAAATACGAAGGAATACGGCGTCAAAGACGACGGAATAAACTGCCGGAAAATTTCCACTATATTTTTTCAATCAAAAATATATACTGCAGATATTTTACAATGTTGAAATACAATAGACACGTGTTGAAATAATGTAAAAAAGCATTACTTCTAAAGGCAAACCAAAAAATAATCACTTTTAAAAATATTTCACCTCTATAAAAGAAATATTATAATATTATTTTTTTATATACATAATTCGTAGAGTGCGTACAATCTACAAATGCACATCCCTCCGCCAAAGTCCATTATTTTAAGTGTGAAAATAAATATTAACAGCCACACTTGTCTGTGGTTTTTGGGTCGATGACTAAGCCAATGATATTGACGAGCTTGCGTGTTTGCGTCTACACACTATTTTGCACGTATGAATACTTTGGAGGGGCGTGCATTTATAGTTTGAACGCACTATAAATTGTTTCTAATAACTAATACACACTTCATAAATTCGTTGAAATAAAATAAATATCCCTATTTCACATAAACCGCTCACCGCGAATTCCTGTATCGAATTTTATTATTTATGTTTCCTCGATGTTGGGGTTTTCCGAAAATAGCTGATGGTCGTTATACGTTCGGAGGTATTTTTTCGTGGCCATGTATAGGAGGAGACCCCATTTCAGCATCATGAAGGCCCATACCATTCGGATAACTATACTCGTTTGTATTGGTGTTATATCTGAGGAATAATATTGTAACATGTAACTAAAGAGTGGTAGTTCTTCTATGCCTTTTGTTTTTTCCTTTTTAGGGTTCCGTAGTAGTACAAAGAACCTTTGTAGTTTCTCTCCGTCCGACCGTCTGTCCGTCCCCGCCAAAGATTTTGCAAAAATTATATCTAGAGACTTGAAATTGTCGAATTTCATAAGACATGCTAAAAACTCACTACGAAAATTATTTTGAGCGAAATCCGCGCGAAATAAGCGTATCTTGACACGCTCTTGGCCATCTTTTACCTATTAACTTAACCAATATTAAATATTAATCTACTAACTGTGACCCGCGACTTCGTCCGCGTTAAATTACTCTTGCGTTGCGTTCTTAGCGGATGTTTACTAGCTAGAAATGATCTTTCCCTGTCAAATTTCATTATTCTACGCCCCGCAGTTTTTGAGATTTCGATACAAGTGACCTTTCGGTTTTATATGAATATAGATATTGCCTATCACTTATATTTACATAAGGGATACACGACAGCCATCCATAAATTAAATACTCATGATTTTTTTTTCTATGACTAGCAGGCAGTTCACATAAGTTTAATAGTCAATTAAATGACAACTGCGTTGCCGGCCTTAAAGGAATGAGCATGCCCTTTTCTCCTCGAAGAATCTAGAGATTGCATCGGTTTTGAAGTATTTCCATCGCTACCAATGCCTGCTATCAGTTACCAATACCTTCATAATTTGAGTATGAAAAGTTAAACTGCCGTCTGACGTCATTCCCGGGACCCCCACAATCTGACGACTAACATCACTCGGTGACATTAATTGGGACCCACAGTTTTACGTGCCTTCCGAAACACGGAGGTCGATTTGGAGCCAGTCGAGCCAGTGTTAGAATGGGTCACCCATCACCCAGTCACGGTAGCTGCTTAACCTTGCGATCGACTCAAATGCCGACCACCAATTAAGTTAAAACCTCCTCAAAATTCAAAATTTTATAACGCAGCGTAAAATCTAACAATTATATACACTGAGGAAATAAAAGTATAACGGAAACGCGGCGTTGGTCAAGTAGACGCTTCCGTTTCTCAGACCCCATTCATGACGGCCATTTTCGATGCAGATGCTATTTGGAGCAAATTTTTGAGTTATTCACAGCGACAAAGGGAATTCAAAAAACTAAATCGTATTACATTTAGTTGGAGCGGGTTGAATTGACCCCGTATCACTTACCGCGGGTTACCAAGAAAATAAAGAGTGGTCAAGCGTGTTAAGACACGCTATAGAAGGATTCCGTATTTAATACGTAATAAAGGTTTTTGTTAAATAGCCAATCAAAAGTTTTTGTCCGATTTCGCTCTAAATAATTTTCCTGGTGAGTTTTTAGCATAGAAAATTGCAAGTCTCTACATACAATAATTTAGAAATTCTTGATGGGAGACTAACTTGCGGGCAGACAGACGGACGGACGGACAGAACCAAACTATAAGGGTTCTTGACAGGAGTACGGAACTTAACTTAACGTTAGTTTTTTTTTAAACCTACTGCTGGGCAAAGGCTTCCCCACTCTCTTAGACCTCTCTCCTCTATCCAGAGCTACCCCAATCCACTGTGTTTAGCAACGGGAATAATTACGGAAAAATAATTGCTCAATCGTCATTAATTTAATGTATAGATATGATTAACTCTGTTATTTTTTAATTTCGATCTTTTTTTTATGTTACAAGGAGTAAACGAGCAAGCAGCTAAGTGCCTACTGACGCCCATGGACATCTGCACGACCAAGAGGTAAGCGAATGCGTTGCCGGCCTTAATAACGAGTTTAGGCCACCGGAAAGTCTCACGAACCGAAAGAAACGCGACAACAATAAGATCACTTGACGTGACAGCATTGCCGCCAGTTCACGCCGATCTTATGTAAGAAAGAAGCACTATCCACAATCTTTTATAAGTGATAGAATCAGGAGTTACTAAGAATATTTTTCTTAAACAATTAGTATAATTGGAATTGTAGGAATCTTCAAAGATATTCATAACTATTTTTTTTTTAATAATAATCATCATTTTAGGCGTAAACCTGAACATACAACCTGAGATAAATTTGCTCATATTTTTTTAATTGAGAAAAAATACGACTCAAGCTAAGCCAGCTAAGAACAACTTTAAGTGAGTACGCTTATAGAAGTAGGTACCATAATATCAGAATTCATACTCGTCTAGTTATAATAAGTAACAGCTTTAACTTGCAACACAACAAATAACATAACTTAATAAGTGTTCAATGACCATTCATCGAAATTTCTTGTACGGAGAGGTCGTTAACTGACTTACGTAACGGTAAGTACTCACTTAGTACGCTAAGTGGTCAAGTTACAAACAAAAAGTAAAACCAGCTTCTGTAACGCTCTTCAAACTGCAAATAGTCAAAATAAATTGATAAACGCAATAAAAGACTGTAATCATTTCTTTATTTGTACATTACTATGTACAACTTTCTTTAGTATATCATATAATAACCCCTACTTATATTAATAATAAATAGATATACAGGACTATATGACACACGGAGATCTCTTCCTAAGGTAGACAACTTAATGAAGTACATAGTATAACATTTATATTATGTTAAAAGGTAAATTTTAGTTTTTATATAATGGAATGTCATATGTCAGGTGGTACCTGGTGTAGAATAAGTCCAATCCTCTCATCAATGTGAATTTTGTATACAGTATTACCGTATAGCCTTATAAGGCTAGAAAGGGCATTCTAGAGAATGAATCAATTAGATGATACCACACGATAATGTTTAGTAAAAGTTATTATTGTATTATGTATTTGTAAAGTGTTTATTTTTTCCTCAATATTTGAATAAACACTATTTTCATTCTGTATAAAATAAACTAGCGGAAAAACAAAGAACTATTCGCCAAGGCAGCGGGATTCGTGAGCGTGGACATCAAAACTGAAACAATATTAAAAAACACAGCCGTAGTCTTAATAGTTATTATCTTCATTACCGGGAGAAATTAATTCTCATTTGTATAATGGGCAGCACACCTATCGGGTGTTATCCCCGGTATTTTAGCGTTCCGTAACAGGTGGGTAAAAACCCGCGGAATTTCCGTTTAGTTAAACAGAAAGTAAATATAATAAATAAATATATACAGGACTATATGACACACGGACGTCTGTTCCTAAGGTAAACAACTTAATGCCTGTGTTAGTAATGACAAGACCGCCAATCAGTCTACTATAGGTTTTTGATATGTATGATAATATATTGTGATAATATTGTGGTCCGCTGTAAGTGTAAGAACTCATATCCATATAAATATAAAATGTTTTAATTAAGCCAATTTTGTGATTTCTTTAATTGTGGATCCTTAAATAAATAAAAATATTTAAAATATTACAAACATTGTACTAATACATAATACTAAATGATAATTCACATACATTTATTTTGCTTTTACAAGCAATGTAAAAATATGTTCTAATCAATATCAACTTTATTTGATACTAATAAATTGTCAGCTTGTATGCATACCTGGCAAGAAGCTACTACGTCTCTGCTCTCTGATCTACGCCTGAACATCTTGCTCTATGTCCCAGTAGCTAGTTCTACGTCTGAGCTGCTTGCTCTATGTCCCAACAGCTTTCTCTACATTTTAGCAGCTAGCTCTACGTTTGAGCAGCTTGCTCCACGTCCTAGTAGCTTGCTCTACGTCTGAGCTCTACGTCCTACCAGTCTGCTCTACGTCTGAGCAGCTTTCTCTACGTCTTAACAGCTTGATCTACGTCTTAATAGTTTTCTCGACGTCTTATCAGCTTGCTTTACATCTGATTAGTAATATAATTTATGGAGCTATTATATTTTGTAAGATAATAACAACAGCCAAATATATCTGGAATTTATTCGTCGAAAGATTTATTGAACAAGATTGAAGTTCCATGAAGACTTAGAAAAAAGAAATAAACCTATACATTTCGAGGCTGGCTTTTAACATTTTTTTTTACCGAGTATAAATAAAATTATTATAAAATAATTCAGAACCCATGAATTTGCTTATATTATCATTAAGTTACTCGCATCACAAATGCCTCATATTACAGATGAATAGATGATAGAAGATATACCTATTATTAGAAGAAAAGTGTGGTTTGAAATCTAATCTCAGTGATTGCAGATCTAAATGATGAAAATATTTGATTGCTCATAACATTCATCCTAGAATAGCTTGAGGAAATTATGCTGCAGGGTAAGTAATTACTGTTATAAGATTTCTATAATAATTTGCAAGTGTACGCATAAGTGGCGAAGGAAGATCTAACGTGCATATGCGTAATATTAAATAACCGATCATTCCTCATAATAGCAGCTATCGGTGAGTGAAAGTGTCATCAAAATCGGTCCAGCCGGTTTGGACATTACGATCTTAGGCACTTCAATTTTACACTTAAATTTTATTTAGTTAAGAAAAATTGAAGGGGCCATGCTAAGATTTAAGAAGTGCAAACTCTGGCACCGACTACAATACGTCAGTAAGTGTCCTTACTTTGTATGTATTAAATATACAGATAGCGTTATAGATTAGCATAAGATAGCTTTTTAAATTTTGTTGAATAGGAAATAGTTTTCCTATACATATTACATATTTTAAAAATACAATTTCTGTGATTAGTCTAATAGGACAGTGAGATTTCGGAACGAAATGTCATCGATACAATCTTTAGTTTTGTTGATTTGACAAACCACTACAAAAATTTCTGTTAAATTTCAGGCGTCTCCAAGTAATCGGTGAGCGACGTTCAGTTCCACGGTCACTTGAAAGAGAAGGCTATGTTAAAGAAGCTTCGCGTCCTCAACAGGCCGAAGCAGTACTTCATCGGCGACGTAATATCAGCTTCTTGATATTCTGGCGTGCTTTCCTTTGACCGCATTCAACGTAGGGCGACCCGAATCGTCGACAAGCAAGCTCTTTCCGATCAGCTCGATTCTCTGGCATTGTAGAGAAATGTGGGTTCACTCTGCATATTTTCTCGCATGTATCATGGGGAGTGTTCCCATGAATTGTTCGAACTAATACCGGCAGCTGCATTCAAAGTTTTCCTAATAAAGGCAACCTTTTCCAGTAGTTTTTCGTTTGGAGCGAATTCTCCGCTAGTTTGGGAGCTCTCTAGCTACTCGAGAATGGATACTTCACAACTAAGGGCATTCTGCAAATCTTTTGTTAGTTAGTTAGTTTTAAGGTGCGATGAAAAAAATTGCGTGTTGATTCTTTTTTCCATTTAATTTATTAACTAAATAAATTATTTTGAAATAAGAAGAAAACCGCCTTCAGGAACACCAAGGAACTAAAAGCATTAGATGTGATAGACATCTATTGATGTGTTGAAGTCGGTTCCATGCCTAGTAAGTTCAAGAAGGTGGCTATACTAATTTAAAAAAAAAACATACAGTCTCATTAAAAACTTCCTTTTTTGAAGCCGGCTAAAAGTTAATTTGTTACCAAAGCCCTAGAGCAGGTGTCAGCACCTTTACAAAAAAGTTTATTCTGAGATTTATGAGATCTTGTGAGAATAAGTAGCTGAGAGATAGAAATGGTGTCTTGTTGATCTATTTAGAACTATTTTTAAATGTGTCTTTTTTTATATAATAAATGATATTTGCTTCACATCCAAGGATTCGCCTGTGGCTCACGAACCTTCCCTAGGGGTTTGATAACCTTTCAATCGCGGTGGTATAGGGGTGGCTCCCTTTTTTATTGCCTACCTAAATTTAATAGTGAATTTATATCTTTTTTCTCCAAAATGTTCAAAGTATATCTGGATTAAATTTTCTTTTGTACACAGTCAATTTATTTTATAGGAGTGAGATTTTTTTTTTTTTTTAAATAAAGGCTTTATGAAAATAAACTTTTTCTTTAAAACTTTTACTATCAACTTGTAACCTCATTACTCAATTTATATGACATAAAAGCTTGTCGCGACATTTAAGTAGGTAATTAGTTTTTTTTAATTAAAATCAGTATATTGTACATACATCCTCGTATATTGTAACTTATGTCAGGGTTAGAAAATGGAAGCAACGCAACTTTTAATTTTTTTTTTATTTATTAATTTTATACGATTTTCTGGTCTGTCTGTGTATTTGTAGTTACTGATGTGGTACCTATTATGGGCTTATTTTTGCGTTAATTAGGGACTTATCTACTCGATTGGGAAGCTGCGATGTATTACCATAATCTATACTAATATATAAAACTGAAGAGTTTGTTTGTTTGCTTGCTTGAACGCGCTAATTTGAGGAACTACTGGACCGATTTGAAAAATTCTTTCACTGTTAGATAACC
>JANCMC010014825.1:0-10490 GCA_024363005.1 Charaxes varanes
TGATCTTCATAAAGCTTGCTAAAATGTTATGGGTAAATATGGATCATAGGACTCTATATAAAAGCGAAAGGGTAAATTGTTGTAACCGCAAATTCCCAACTTCGCAGTATAGCGGTACAAACATGTCAATTGAAATAAAATCGTCGTTATATGACGCATTTGTGTATAAAATTATGTATTAAATAATGACGATTACATTATTTTATACAATAATATATTAAAAAGTGACTGTTATATTACAGTTTAGTTGTTTGTAACGCTCTACTGTAAAGCTGCGAATTTGGGGTTACAACAACTTACGTGGGAGGTATCGATATATCAAAACATCTTATGGGTTAAGAAACCGCAGCAAGATAACTTCGTTCATCGGCTGTTTTTTTTGTTAATTCGGTATTCAATTAAAGCAATTTTTTTTCTGTTTACGATGATATCCTATTAAGAGATAAAAAAAAATAGCGCATTTAGGGTTGTATAGTCCATATTATATTAGATTTATCATTACAGTTGTGTACTCAGGTGATTAATGATAATATATCAAACGGTAGGCAATAATGGGAGCTACGCCTAAAAAGTAATCTTTTTTTATTTTATGATACTAAATAAAATCTATACGCAATACGTAACTGATTAAACCCAACTGACTTAAAGTAGATAAAGCAACAATTTTTTTTAAATCAAATTCATAATTAGCACAAATACGATCGTGATGTGTCTGCGAAGCCGTCACGTCAAAAGATAATATTGCTGTCGTGTTTCGTTCGGTTTGTGGGAGTTACCTAAACCTCCCCTTAAATGCCGGCAACGTATCTGCGAGTCCCCTGATAGTGCAGATGTCCTTGGGCATCGGTAGTCTTGTAATATAAAAAATAAATAAAGGAAGATTATTTTCCCGTTCATAATCGCAATGTCAATTTAAAGATGTAATTATAATTTTTACGTTTACTTAATATATATTTTTATAGCTTACGTTTATAAAAAAATTACCATTTGGTTTGATCCCACTTAAGACAACTTGTTCTAGATTTGGTGATGTATTTTCTATAGGAAACGGAGTTACGTAAGTAACCTGTAAAGCAAGGTTATTTTAGAAACAATAATGTAAAAGAAAATGCAAGAATAATGATATAAATATGAATCTGAATTTCAGTATGCAACAATAATCGTAACGAAATCCGATATACGTATATGTACTTATAAACAAAATCAGTGTCCAGTGTAAGAACATTATTCATTTATTTTTATTTATTTATTATGTTTCTTGTTTTTTTTAATCTTTGTTTATTTTTAATTGTGCCAAATAAATTATTTTTGATTTGATTTGATTTGATTTGATATATATATATATACAGGACTATATGACACACGGACGCCTGTTCCTAAGGTAGACAACTTAATGCTTGTGTTATAGGTAACAGACGCTTGTTAAACACAAATATTTATACATATATATAGATAATAGAACCAGACTCGAGACGGGAATCGAACCGACAACCTCCGGGGCGGAAGGCAGGGTCACTGCCAACTGTGCCATCGGGTCCTTAAATAATTGAGTTTTTTTAAGTTCGTGCTCATTGATATTTCAGTTACTTATAGAGCTTTAATTAGATTAGATTTGGGCGAAATTGATTTAAATGGAACGAAATGATTTGTTTATTTGTTTCTTTCTATAAAGCAGCATTACCTTTGCATCTACCGAAGTTTAGTTTGAAGAGTTCTTTACACAAAGGCCGGCAACGCATATGTGAGCTTCGTGTGGAATGTAGATTTCATTATGTATGGTTTAAGTTAGACCTCATTATCACTTATCATGTTAGAATGTCGTCAATCTTCAAAAAAGGTTTAACTAAAAATATTGATGTTTGACACACATGACGGCGTATACCGCGCGTAAAAAGTGGAAAAGTTATAAACAAAAAAAAATGAAGTGATAAAGGTAGGTAGGATTTAGTTTTCTGCCAAAATTTCTTCAAAAATATATATAACTAAGTAATAATAATAAAATATTCTTAGAGACGACGAAATTTGCTCCTGAAATACTTATACGAATATATTATATATTTCAATTCTTTTTACATGGTAAAAACGCTTTCGATACATTTTTCTAGATGTCATTGTGGATCTGATGAGTATTACTATTTTTCACCATTTTCAGGTCCATTCTAGAGTATAAGAAAAATTTCAATATCGAATTTTTTAGAAAATGTAATTATGCACTTACCATCGTACGGATTGCGAATTTAAATGAAGGAACAACACTTCACAAGTCTTTAATTTATTAAGGGTACGGCGTAATTTTTTATACCAAAGCATAAACACTGGACACAACAAGAATAGATATTTATTATATTTGATATTTTTCAACAAAAAATTCAATCACATATAATCATAGCTAATTCAATTGACAAACGTCTACCGCGATTCAACTTACAGTAGAGTTATCGATAATGTCTGTATTTTTACAACGATAAGTCTATACAAACAGCGGAAGGGCTTGACTAGTGTTAGTATAACAGGCGGCTGTTACCTATAACACAGGCATTAAGTTGCCTACCTTAGGAACAGACGTCCGTGTGTCACATAGTCCTGTATATATTTATATATTGTCAACTAGGATATTTTTTTTTTATTATAGCTCCAAGTGCTTACTTCTATCCATTCAATAGCACTGTGCTTATGTTGAACAATATATTTTTTTCGATACTGTAATCCCCCCTATAACACGGTTGGTTTATTCCACTTTATAGGTAAACGCGTAGTAGGGTTATTCTCGTACAACGCACTTGTATGACCTTTAAAATGCAGAATATAATATTATATATATTATAACATTATATATTATAATATACTATTAATGCGTTACAAGAGCGCCGTCTTATAGGGGGAATTACAGTATCCAAGTTTACTTGTTTGTAAATATACCATGAGTTCCTATTTCGTTCGTAATATTATGTGGTACATAAATAAATAAAGACTCTGTAAAATCATTTTGAGATCGTTGACTTTTAATTAATAATAATATCGCCATAAATAGATTCAGCCGTTGGGGTATTGTTGCACCCACTCCTAATACAAGCTTTTAATTTAAGCTTAGTAGGAGGGGTAAAAGGGAATATTAGACATACCTAAAAAGTGATAATAATGAAAAGTTGTAGCTATCTTATAATTTTACTAAAGGTTTAAAGATTTTCAAAAATGTATTTATAATATGTAAATAGGATATCTATAATACTAAGGATATTTGGATATTTTTCATATATTTGAGTTTCATAAAAAACTGTTTCTTTTACATATTATAATCACTCTTTATTAAATAACTAATTGTTTTTTTCAGACATTTTAAATTTTTGTCAGTTTATGATGAATATACTGATAGTGATATTTACAGTCAAATGGAATCAATATGTTTATTAAATACATTTGTAGGTCGTTGTAATGACACTCTTAACAATTTTTGTGGCCAGATTTTTGGAATATTTAATGAAGAAATTCTTAACTTGAGTAAGTGGCACAATTTTTTATTTAATCTAAGATTAGAATTAAGCCTAAACTACTCTAATAAAATCAATCATCACTTCAATTATCTAAGATACATTTATATATTTTCTATCCTAAGAAAATCTTTTATTAATTTTTACATCTTAAGACAATATCATTATGCTTTCTTATTTTTGTCCACCAGCAAATATTGATGTTGGTGATAATATGCCATAAGCCAATATTAATATCAGGCCAATCAAGTAATTTGGAAAACATACTCAGACATTGCTTAGATCTCTCTCTGTGCAATATAGTGGCATTTCATTTCTATCTTGATTCCACAGAATGTTAATTTTTTTTAATAACCAATCATAAATAGAAGTGCTCCTTCCAATTTTTTTTGCTTAAAATTGGTACATTAGGTTTGCATAAACTTTAAGACCCCAGAAATTTTCTGTCTTGCCTCTATTAACATATCCATAGATTAGAAAATCACCTCATATAAAAAATTTCAGTTGTAAACTTCAGTTGTCTGAACCCTTAGGGAGATTATGCTTTTATATCGCTTGTTTCAAGCTCTCGTTTGCAAGATCAGCAACGGCATGACGTTATCACGTCAAAAACTGTACTAACTCCTATTACTCATAATCTGATAAGAATAATATATTTTATCATTTTAGATGGCATTCAATGGCATTTTGTAATAAATAAAATTGGAGAATTACTCACATTGTTAGTGGTGTTAGAATTATTAATATCAAGATGCACTTTGACATCTAACTGGAACAAGTTCTGTAAAAACTTTAAAATCTACAACTCAAAACCAGAAAGCCTTGATATAGATGGTGAGAAAATTAAAGCACTGACTGGTGCTATAGCCAGTATTACAATGAAGTTAATGAACGATGATATAGTTCAAAATACTCTTCTTCATCTTCTTGCATTAAGAAAAAAAGATATGTCAGCCAAAAACTGTTCTGTTCTATCAGCAGAATTTACGCAGTATATAAAAAGTGCAATACAAAACCTTGATAAACTTGCTCAGGAAAAACCTAATGGAAATAACATGTATAAATGTATTAAAATTAATGTTTTATTCGTTTTAAATTGTCACCTGTTTGGAAGCAGTGACAAAAAAATTTTTAAAAGCTTAATGGATTTAAATATGAAGGTAAGGTACTTTGCAATTTGAAATTTTAAATAAGTTAATAACATCCACATATAAAATTGGGATTTCCGTTTTGAGCGTAAATTATTTAAGGCCTATGGCGCCAGGTCCACATCACGTGATGCGAGGTAAACGCACCCTTTTCAAATCTATCACCTTATCAGGTTAACAAAAATTAGCAACATATGTAAGAGTAAGATAGAAGTAAGATTTCATTTACAGAGGTTCTTAACAAATAAAATCATGATTTATTATTTCAGGCACACAGTATTGTTGTGATTGGTACTAATATTTGGTACCCTGAACAATTTCTTCAGAGGTACATTCCATCACTTTGTGGTAATTATAATAAATTATCGCAAACAATGCTCAAAGCACGTCAAACATATATGGCTTCCAAAAAGTTGTCTTTAACCAAAGATATAATGAGTCTTCAACACGTTTCTGCCCAGTGGATACTTTTTGTAGAAGAACTTTTTTGCAGTAATAACAAGTTGAATGCAGCAGAAATGACACTGCATGCGAAGACGATTATGGATGGTCTTGACCTGGCTTCAAATATAAATTATTCAGTCCTATCTTTAATTAATTTACACCTATCACTTGGTATGCCATTATCAAAACAAATGCTCATGTCACTATTTGAGATCATGGATATCCTTAAGAGCTTATGGAATGCAATAAGCAGAAATTACAATCAAATCATAAATTCAATAAATATGATTGTTCAACATTTAACATTTCAAGTTGTTTCTTTAATACTTGAAATAAAAAAGTTTTTAATGAATGACAAAAAATATGCCAATAAAAGATTAGATGAACTTACATGCATTGTTATTGCAGAGCAAGCTATCAGAGGGGTGGCAACCCTTGAACGAAACTTAGCTGCAAACATAGCACTTAGTCTAGTGCCTGAAACAACATACACAGAAGAAAGCTATGTAAAATTAGGTTTATTGCTTGAAAAAATTCAAATATTATCTAATTTTACTAAAAGCATCGAAAGTTACTGTGACTGTTCATGGTTGTTATGGCATCAAAACATAATTCCAATATACTTTGAACAGAATTTCAGTGCCCAGTTGCATGCAGTAAAATTGAAATACTTTTTGATGGCACTAGATGATTGTGTAATTTTTCTGTTGGAAACTGATAAGTATTTTGGATCAAGCAAAGCTACAGATTTTAAAAATAAGCTTGAGGCTCTAGTTGACGAACATGTTTTAAAAAATGTAAGTCAGAATATAGAAACAAATCTCCGTCTGCACATTCATTCACATTTACAATTGGATAAAGTGAATCCATTATCATATGACATGATTAAGAAAACGTTACTTCACCTAGACAATCTTAGACTTGATAATGTCTATATGTCGGTCATGCCGTCTGTAGAACAGTATCTCTCAAAGACTTACTATAATTTGACGACGGTTGTTTTGTCCGATTGGAAAACCTATGGCGAAATGCGTCAAATGGCTAAGCTAAAGTTCAATGTTTCAACAATTCAAGATAATCTTCCCACACAAACTCTGGAGCAGGGCTTAGATGTTTTAGAAATCATGCGCAACATACATATCTTTGTTTCCAGGTACCAATATAATCTTAATAACCAGATCTTTATTGAGAAAAGTAGTAACAACAAACATCTTAATTCTATTAATATTAGGCACATCGCCAACTCCATAAGAACTCACGGTACGGGTATTATGAACACTACTGTAAATTTTACTTATCAATTTTTGAAAAATAAATTTTACATCTTTTCCCAATTTATGTATGATGAACAAATCAAGTCACGTCTCATAAAAGACCTTAGAAATTTTAAGGAAACTACCGGTGAGCATGGAAACTTATATTTTTATAAGAATGCAGAGAAATTCAATAAAGGCATCAAATTTTTGGGAATCGTCGAAGATGGTCTTAGTTATTTGGACCTGTTCCGAGATCTAATTACTCAAATCGGTAATGCAATGGGGTATGTGCGTATGGTTCGTTCTGGTGGAAGGCACTGTTGTTGCGACGCTACAGATTTCCTTCCAGACCTTAAACCAAAATATTTCAAAAACATGTGCAAGGAAAATAATTTGGAAGAAAAAACTATACAAACAGGTGAAACGTTGGATGATAATGTTGAAGGTCTCATATCAAACTTCATTCAAGGCACTGAGTATTTTAAACTGCTTGTTGAAGTGTTTGCTCCCGTTTTTAGGAATCCTAAAAATGTGCATTTGAAAAATTTTTTCATTATCGTTCCACCATTGACATTGAACTTTGTAGAACATATGATATTGTCAAAAGATAAAATGTCAAAGAAAAATAAAGCTGGAGCTTCATTTACTGATGATGGCTTTGCCATGGGTATTGCTTACATACTAAAACTGTTGGACCAGGTATGAGAAAATAAGCTTATTTATGATATATATTATTTTTTGGTTATCATTGGGAAACCGGGTACTCAGCTCACATAAGCGGCCATCCATAATTTACGTCGCACGTTAAAGGGGGGTGGGAGGGTATAACTAAAACGTGACATTGAGTGACAACGGGCAGTGGCGGTGCAAAAGCTTTGCTACGTAACATATTAAAGTTATTTTTTCCTTTTATTAACAAAACAGCGCACCCATGACTCAAAAATAACCAAAAATAAACTGATTCTCCCTTTACTAAACTTCTATGGAACAGCTAATTGTGCTTTTTATAGTAGCGTAGCAACAAAATGCGGTGTTTTTTTAAAGTATTTTCATGTTTTTAGCGGCATATATATATATTTTTAGATGCATAAATAAAGTGATGCGTCATAGTATGCTACATCTATAGTATGAGTTGTATTTTTAATTGCTTTTATCACAAAGCTGCAGTACGTAGTGTGTAAAAGCGAGCTACAAAAAGTGCATAATTTAAACAATTTTCCACGCTGGTGTGTTCGGTTAAGCTGTAATAGCGCTAAATCCAACGTATTTGATTTACTTCAAAGCAATTTCATAGTACGAGTGTATTTGATTAAATAGTAAATGGAATAACGCGTTACTCTCTAGAAATGTATAATATTTGTGAAGCCTTTGAATACATACGTTATAAAGCTCGGTTTTCTAGGAACGTTGAGTATTTGCGTCATGGTTTGAAACGGTGTATTAGCCTCAGATATTGTGTAAATGACATTTAGTACGATTACAGCTCACCACACCGAGCAAAATATATATATATATATATATATATATATATAATACACATAAAGAAAATACACCCAACCTCGAGGCGGGGATTTAACCCACGAATGCCGTAGCCGAAGGCAGGGTTACTTATTGCACCATCGGGCAAGTCATCTTATCTGAGTAAGAGGTATTCTTAGTGTTGTTTTTAATGTAATGATAAAATATTTTGTGCATTGTACAATAAATTCATGTTGTAACTATCTCTTGGCCTATTACGTACCCGCAAATTAGACTGCTACAGACGTTTTATTGCCAAAATACTTACTCAAAGTGGACGTAACCTTTGTACAAGCGTTTTCAGCTCTTACCCCTCTAGAGTTATGGATTAAATTAGAATAATTTGGTTTTCTTGTAATACAGATTAAAGATATCGCTTTCAGAGTAGAGACTTGTTTCATTTTACTTTAATAGGTATTAATTTTGAAAACGTATTTTGTTACAAATTATTGTTTAGATAAATTTATGATTTCACTGTCTAATTTCTAATTTCAATGTCTAAACTATAAACGACCTTCTTGTCAAATCTTATCTTTGTACGTCCCGCGGTTTTCGCGATTTCGTGATAGGTGACCTTTCATTTTAATATTTATAGAGTGCTTAGTTTAAAAATTAATAGATATACT
Source organism: Charaxes varanes (assembly GCA_024363005.1). Classification (NCBI taxonomy): domain Eukaryota; kingdom Metazoa; phylum Arthropoda; class Insecta; order Lepidoptera; family Nymphalidae; genus Charaxes; species Charaxes varanes. Next base: position 8,481 of record JANCMC010014825.1, read on the forward strand.
ACTATTATATGAGTTGTATATAATGTTCACTTTAAGGTAATTGCTCATTTACAAGATGAACCGATTTGGTAACAGAAGTTCTTTTGCTACCTAGATAAGAATATATTCTAATATATAAAGCTGAAGAGTTTGTTAAATTTACTGAGTGTTTCATTTATTTAACAATAAGAGCTTTTCCGTGTCGAGTTTGTAAAGTGAGACGAGTCCCTTTAATTTTACGAGCGACCCTCAATCTTAATAGTTAACTTCAAGACTCTAAATAACCGTGTAGCACTATTTTTCTTTGGAAGTACTCACCGACCTTGGCATGTATTGCCAATATATACCAAAACATATGTCACAATTTGTTCGACAGAAGAGGAGAAGAACAGAAGAAGAAATTGTGACATATGTTTTGGTTTGGCTTTGGCTTCGAGAGAATTCGAAAGTTATAAATATCATTTAAAATTTTAAAAAATAAGAAAATTTTGCTTTCATCAATGTTTATAAAAAAACGAGTGTGCTATAGACCACACGACTAAAGTAAAACTTCCTTAGCTATATATGTATGTATATATGTATATTTATTTATGTGTAATTGATTCATTCACTTATAACGTAAAATATTTCATGTATTAAACAAAATATAATTTTATAAAATTGTTCAAAGAAGAAACGAATTCGCCTCGCCGGATCACACTTTTCGTAACACTCTCCTCGCGCATTCACCAACTTACTCCCCAAGTCAAACGTGCTTAAAGAAGTTTTAATTAAAACGCTATAACTTCTTATGTGCCATTCATTCATTAACCCATTCATATGAATGTGTCGTTTTAGCGATGAAAACCCATATATCGTTTTAGCGATGATTTCGAAGTTGGTTTTCGTAAGCTAGTATGACCTCTAGTGTGTTTAATTTCATCAAATTTACTATCGAGATAACAAAAGACAGTTGTAATCCATTGTTTATTACGTGTAAGGATACCAACATTTATTTATAAACAAAATATGTTTTATCAACAATCCTCATTTACGTTTAATAGTGGTTATGAATGTATATATATATATATATATATATATTTAGCTGCCGCAACATATATATAACGAGATGGCGGTGATGTCAAGTGGAAGAATACCAAAACAAACTAGATGGCGGTATACGAACACGGTCGTCGGACGCGGTACAAACGCTGTCGCGTACCTTACAAAATCCAACTCACGCTAGCGAAGTTTCTACGCACTATCACAATATATAGACTTCCCGGCGAACAATTGTGATGCGCGGCCGCCCCGGGCAACTCCACCTTGCCCGGACTGAAGATCTTCCTTCGAGGCGGTCTAGCATATCCACCAACTCTCCCGCATACTCATCCTTAGCGGAACACTTTCCACCTTGGTGTGCCTTTGCCTTAATACTTGTATAACATAACCGATTAGAACAAAGATTACTGACAAGTTAGAACTTATATCTCTCTCTGAAGGGTCCAAACCAAAAAATTATTTAAATTTAAAAAAACATTTTTTAAATTGCTATCTTTCATACATCATGTTTGAGCTTAAATGCATCTTGGGCCATGAAGGAAAGGAACCTTGCCTTTTGCTCCATAGGTAGAGGAATCCTTCCTCGGGTCTGGGTGTATATGTATTGATATTTATATATTTACAAAAATCAAAAATAATTGTGTTTAACAGACGCCTGTTAAGACAGACATTAACTTGTCTACCTCAGGAACAGACGTCCGTGTGTCATATAGTCCTATATGTTTATAATTATTATATTTACTACCAAAATGCACATTAAAAACAATTATTTTATAACAATAATTGTACATTACATTTTAACCGACGTTCCGAAAGTTTATGTTCGTAAAACTAAATTCAATTTATTTCTTTATTGTCTAAATATTCTCTCATTTGGTAGCATAATCTAAAAGAAATAATTTATATCTTATTTCTCTAATTCAATTGCTTCTTTATAATATAAACTAGATATCGCCGACTGGTCGAAAATCGCCAACACCTTTTCGTGTA
>JANCMC010014846.1:8196-23908 GCA_024363005.1 Charaxes varanes
AAGGCTTTAAAGGAGATTCAAAGGAAAACTCAAATAAATTATTAAAAAATACAAAATAACCGTAACTATTTCAGAGTACTTCAAGTAGATGATTTTTAGAACTACACTTTTTGACTAATGTGCAATGTATAATTATTATTTTATAAATAAAAAAAAATAGTGATAATAATAACATCTATTTAAATTTCATAAAACATACTGCCAGTGTCACTTTTTATGGAAAAGACGCAAAGGATTGGTTAATAATAGATGAGCCAACAGCCGGGCAAAACAAAGTCTGCCAGGTCCAAAACGAAAAAAAACTTGCTTTGGACCACACGTTTGAAGTAATACTTCTTTAGCTCCATCTATATGTATGTATGTATATATGTCGCAAGCAGATAGATTAATCGATAAAGTCTAAAATTAACTTAAACTCAGCCAAGTAAACTTCCGTTCGCCTCGACCGATCACACTTTTCGTAACGCTCTCGAGCCAAGCGTGCATAAAGAAGTGTTACTTCAAAAGTTGAATGTCCCAACGCAGATGTTGGCGGTGCGTCGGTCGCTGACGGAGATCCTGCTGGAGGTGACGGACGCGGAGATCCAAACGGTGAGCCAGGAAGAGTGGGCGCGGTATATCGCCGCACAAGGTATTCGCTCCCATTTACCCACGCCCACGCCCAGCGCGCCCACCAGTGAGGTGTATCGAACTGTGTGCCATGCTCCCGTAATAATAAAGTCTCGTTTCAGGTGTCACCACCGCCAAAAATACACGTGTGCGTTATTAATGTTCGTTTTATTTATATGGTAAAAGCGTCGAGACTCAACGCTATGAAGGCGAGCAAGTCCAAGGCTCTCGCGTCCATCGCCAGCGGCCTCGGTAAGTTCCCCCCCCCACGCAGTACCCCGAGTATCTCGCGCGTTCATTGACCCCGCTCATTTTGGGCTAAATCGGACCGGATATCAATTAGCCGATATAATAAATATATAAGCAGGTTAAGTCCCGACTGCGCCGATGGGCCAGTCGTAGAGTATAGATTAACTTTGTTTTATTAATTAACCCCAAGATGTCTAATAACCCCAGTGTATCAAAGTATGTGAAACCGTCACGGGTAAAGGTAAAGGACCATGGACCATAGCAATTTATCTGACCGGTATACTAAATCTGGTGTACCTTATGTATTTGGTATTAATTTGGCTCAGTAACAGGTCACGAGGAACTCTCGTAAACTTAGCTTTTAAGCCGAATATTTTACATCAAAATAATATTTTAAATAGCGGTTTAAAACAATGTAAATTTGAACATGCCAGATACTCAGACAAATGTGTAAGATGGTCTCAAATGTTGGTATTTCGCGTCCCATAAAATTCTTTCCCCGCCATTTCGTGACACGCTCAGGGTTGACTCATTTAGAAACACCCCTAGCACGTCATCCAGGTCTAAATATTATTTAAAAACACTCTTTTGCCAATAAGGCAAAAGAACTAGTTTACGCACAGATAAAGTGGTGTAAAATATGTCAATGCTACCAACATAACCATCCTATACATTTATTAATCTATACCTCTTTCAGATTTACTTCACGAATATTATTTTATTATCGATCTTTTATTTTGTTGAATTAGGCTTCGTAATGTTTTTATTGCGGGCCTAATTGATTTATTTTTTAATTGCAGCTTGTCTTATAAACAATAATGAAATGTTTGCTATGTTTGTGGTTATATTGTTGAGTTTTATTTCTAAAACAGTTTTCTGAACTTCAGAGTTTTATCATTTCATAACAAAGATAAAAAAACCATAAAAAATCTCAACAGAAAATATATTTCAGTCATCAACAGACAATATATATCTTAATTGTTGTACATTTTTTTCAGATCACCAGAGTTATTGTTTGGTGCAAGACAATATGGAACAGGAGTGGATATGTGGGCTATAGGTTGCATTCTAGCAGAACTTTTACTCAGGGTGCCATTTCTACCAGGAGAAACAGATTTGGACCAACTCTCTCGTATATTTCAAGTATTTGGAACACCTACAGAAGAGATATGGCCAGTAAGAATGAGTATAGTAGTATATAATAATATGACAAATTACTAAGTGTGATTATCATTACATCACATGATATATGTGCCCATAATTATGAGAGTGGTCCAAGTCATGTATTTCTTGTTTCGAGATATTTAATGAATGACATTTGAATCAATTAAAAAATATTTTTACATTATACAACATTTTAATTTATGATTTTATTAGTCTTCATTAATTGAAATCTATTATAGATATAAAATTTTGTGTGAATTTCATTGTGAGAAAGAGGTACTGGTACCCGGACGCGCCGGCCCAATTCGGCTACAAGCATGGCGCTACCTCTTATTACGATTGATATCACAAAGTGACATTAATCGGGTCCCACTGTTTTACGTAATACAGACGAATTGCAAGTTATAGACAACTGCAATACGAAGGGGCTCACAGATGCGTTGCCGTCCTTTGAGAAATGAGTATGCTCTTTTCTTGAAGGTCCCTTATGCCTATACCTTTTGCAATGATGTCAATCTTTTTTACTTCTTTTCGGAAATACTTACTCATACAATTAATTGTTTCTACTTATTTTCCTTTGCTTAAGAACGTGCCATTTTGATTTTCTACATTCCGTTTTATATCAGCAAATGAGGTTTTAAACATTAACTGCAAAAAAATTGATTTGTGGAATTGCTATGACAATTTTGCAGGCGTTGTGTATTTTTTTAAACTTAATAATATGTACGAATTGTACAGTTAAGTAAACTAGAGATTGCTTACTGGTCGAAATTTGCCCACAGATCTTTTTGCGTACAACGACATACATTGTTCTATTCACAGAAAAATAAAATTTGACAATCACATACGGTTGTCACGATTACGCTTTGACATCATGCAATACGTGTGTAACTAACTTTATCGAACAGCAAATTAACCACGGAACGTAAGGCCACACTTTAACTAATTTTAAGGAAATTTGTACAATAAGTAAGTACCTATTTTTATTATATAATTATAAGGTGAATTGTGTACCGAGTACCCTCCTTAAGTATTCTAAGTGCCACACCAGACACCCGTATAAAAAGTAGCTCTAAAGAAGGATCGATATAAGCCACGGAACCGATGTGCTTTTTAGAGGATCTCTATATTCTATCAAAGGCTTAAAGGCTTTGCGAAGCTCGAATACGATCTCAATTAAAAATCTTCATAAAGGATACAAAGCACGTCTAAACGATTAAAATTTTGTTCGAGATAAATTTGAAAAGTTTAATTAATTATACCCGTTTCATCCCATGTTAAAGGTTATCCAACATTCAGAATTTTAATTATTTATTGCAAAAAAGGAAAGCAAAGATAATAATATAACAGTAGATTCTATATTGATGTATAGTAGCCTGGAGAATAATAGAACATTATGGTACTAGTGTGTAATGTTGGGGATTACAGCTGATGCGCCATTGAGCCCCAAATATGCTCGAACTCTTGACAGTAATATCACATATGCTAGTCACCAAAGAGCACACCAAAGAGTAGCTGTTTGTGCGGTGCAACTCAAACAATGTGCCAAATTTTATCGTGCCCAGCGTGGTCTAACACCTGCATTCAAGAGGACTTGATGGCTGCCACTGATAAGGCAGTTGATGTAGCCAAGTTCTGGGCCGACACAATTTAGTGCTTGCCAACAAAACGCTAAGTAGCAGCGGCGCTCGTGGCTTAAGGCACCTATCAATCTAGTTTCCCCTACTGAAAACTCTGTCAGCGCGCGATCGTAAAGATAATGCAGGATTTGATCTCGTATGAAGAAACCCTCTCATCTCTTGAAATTCGAGTGATAATAAAACTGAAGTATGAATTATCACTGGAAACGCCCGGATTAAGATTTAATACGTTTGCCGCTTTCGAAACGAGCGTTTTATTGACCTAATGGTAATACCATAAAGAAATCACTGAGCATTTTAGAAATCGTTTTTTTATTGTTAGGAACAGACGAGCCAATTATAAGCCTTTTTTTTATTGTTACGAGCTTCAGGGAATAAAGAGTTCTCGATGGATGTAAACACCGAAGTCGTAGCTTACTCGATTATATACTTGATTCGATCGCTTGGTTAAGCAGTTCTTACCGCGGCCGGGTGATGGATGAGTGACCCATTCTAACACCAATGTAGTTTAGTTTCTCATGCATGTCGTGGATTTCCGCAAAGTAACGCCTGATTCTATCAATTATTTTAATGATTTCCATGAGAATTTGGAAGTGAAATTGTATACTATTTTAAATAGTCCTAATTAATTACTCATATCATAAATTCAATCTACGAAGCTAACCTATCTCAAAAATAAATGTAAGCAATATTAATTTTTGACATTTCAATACCTTTCTTCGCTTTTGTCTCAAGATCTGCATCGCCTTGGTAAACAAATGCCATTATGGATAAGATTCGTTATAAATATCTGTCGCCGAGGTACAATATTATAATTTATAATTGCGATTTTTAATTACGTTTATATTTTTCTTAATTGCAAATTTTGTTTAGCCTGAAATCTGAATGTGAAAACACAAACAATAAACAGTACATTACATAGACAATAGACATACCTACTAAATATTATTTATAATTTCCGTATATGTAATGTAATAATATATATTAAAGTCTTTGATTATTACATAGTGTTTGAGGCGATGCCTAGACCTAATAACATTGTACCATAAGATTGAATAGCGTTTTGAATCCAAACGATCAATTATATTGCACAATAATACGGATGGTTTTCGTAGTCAGTCGAAGCTGTGTTAGAAGAACCTAGAAGTATCCTAAATTTACTGTAATTAATTACATTCACTTTCATTGTTACATTATCATTAAAGTATATGGGTAAAATTTTATCAAAATGACTATTATACCCCTGTGTAATATTGACAAATATTGAACAAGAACGTTACATGACGCTTTGCCGTTTCCGCCTTAATACCGACGCGTCATTTTGGTCTTACTGTCATATTAATTTATTTCCATATCAAAGAAACTTTCATACATATAAATAATTACATAGTTTATTAGATAAGAAATATACTAATAGTTAATATTATAAATATATAATTAGCAAATTATTTATCATGGTTTCGATATTTTATCGTCGCCATGTTGTTTCCATTTTTTGTCTATGGAACAATGGTATAGATTTAATCTATAAAGTTTTATAAATTTTTAGTCTATAAAATGTTTAATTATATTAATTTATTAAATATTGTTATTCACTAGGCAATTAAAAATGTGTCTGTAAGATGACTAAAAATAAATTTATTTACTTGTTTTTGTTCATTCAATTTAATTGGATTTCATTTTAAGTCAATGTATAAAAATAATAATTTCATCAACGGAACATATTTTGCTTCACAAAAATCGTAAAAGTATAAGCTAGTTGACTATTTTACAGAAACTATCCATAGTTTATATTATACCTTGCAGTCAACTAAATATAAATATTTCAAGGAAAAAGAAATGTCTACATAATTTATAAAGAAATGTTTACTTAATTTGGGTTTTTATAAATCCATTTAAATTTTAGCACCAAAACTTTCTGATGGTTCAGAGAATGCGTCGACGTGGCGTCTTGTTGACGTAACGTTTTATCAATCACTGTTGTATTTAAGTGTAATTTAAATTAGCAACAACAATTTGTTATATGAGACAGTTACTGACATCCGAACGCATTGGCCCAATTCGTCTGCAGACCGTAGGAACTGCGAGCGTTGTGTTGGTGGCCTTTGATAAGCGGTTATAGTTTTGCAGAAACGACGTATAATCTTGTTAGGAATTTTGCAGTTCCTAGCACAGTAGGGTTCCTTTCTTACATTCAATTTATACCCTTGCTTGATGGACATTTCAAAGCAAATTTCGCATGGATTTGCGAAGCGGTAAACGTTAAACATTGGAATTCAAGGAAGCAACGAATTCCCGGTGTGGCTTAATCCAATCAAAATCAAATGTTGGGATTACAAAGTACACTTGTTTGAGTTTGTACCGCCAAAAAGTTTTAAGTGCTGGTACAATTAATGTATTAATACAAACCTCGTAATGGACTCGTGAAAACGATGTTGATACATATTCTAAATGTAACAATGATAGTATAATAGAGGAAAGAAAAAAAAGTTGATATGCGCAAGCGTAGCGATTCATTTTTTTGGCTACTTCTTTTATTAGTATTATGCGAATACAGCTTTAAGCGCTGGAACGATTAATATATTAAAACGATCGACCCAATGAACTGGAAGAAAGAAGTAAAAATATATTCTGAGTATAATAATAATAATATTATAGAAAAAAGAAGATATTTTAATGGAATACACGAAGCAGATATTGCAATGATACTTTTGAATATTACTTTTATTAATATTGTGCAGATTGGATCCGGCATTAAATGCTGAAAGCCATTAATGTAATGTATTAATACAAAAATCCATTAGATTTATGAAATAGATTTTTGAAATAAATATCAAGTAAAAGAATAATATTGTTAAAAGAAAAATACATAAACAATTCATTTTTGTAAGGTAATATAAAAGATGGAATTTTATGGCACACGTTATCAAACGTGATTCTTTCAGCGATTTATTTTTAAACAAACGCTCTCACAAACTCACGAATTTATCCACGTGTCTATATCGCACACCCTTCTCTATATAAATTATAATTTTGCCAAATGTCATACTCCTCCGTCCGCGTTATTTTCAGTACAAAAAATATCCCTTTTTTTCGCTTCGCGCTTTTTATAAACATGTATATAGATTATGACCGTTACATAAAGGATCAAATGTGCAATATTCTGTCCGTCATAGTTTTATTAATGGTCACCCTATCCAATACCGGGATGTACAGGAAACAATAAAGTGCGCGTATTGATCAGAAACAAGGATGAAGTGAAGAGCCGATTTTATTAACTTCCCAGCAGAAAACTTTATCATGTCAATGACAGCGGTATTAGATTTGTTGGAAAACAATCACTTTCCTCAATATCACTTAACTAATTAAACAGGAAAGTTAAATTTCTTTGGACAAAGTTGTGAACAAATCTTCTTATATAATCGCAGCGCCATCCACATAAACATATTGAGATCATTTTTTTTAAGTCAAAATCAAAGTCGTTTATTCATATAGACTTTTATATGCACGTAACGTCATATGTATAATATTAATATATTTTTTAATTATTTAACAATTTGGAGATAAAATTTACGACTTAAAAGCTAAGTTTACAAGGGTACCTAGCGCCCTACACTGAGAAGATTCTACGCACTTCTAAGGCATAGACTTTTACGAGAATTTTTTTACCGTAATAATATATATTTTTTTATGAATATCGTTGGTTAACCCGGAGCCTATTTTTCCTCAAGCGCGTGACAAGATATGTTATCAACATAACAAACACCTTTATCCTATCAAATATTGATGTTACCGTATGTCATAATATTATATTTCTATGGAAATCAACATTTTGTTACAGTTATGGAATGAAGCACACGCGCGGAATGAGGTTGTACCAGCTCTAAGGAACTCACTAAAGGAATTACAAATGGATTACGTAGATTTATATCTGATGCATTATCCAATGGCGTATACGGTATGTTTTTGTTTAAATGGTGAATTAACATTATTCTACTGTACGTGTGTATGTCACTGAACTCCTACTAAACGACTGGACTGATTTGAATGATTTTTTTTGTATGCGTTTGGGTGGCGCCCGGGATGGTTTAGATTCATAAATCAGCCCGGCAGATGGCGCTACAGTCGGAACAAAGTCTTCGGGATCGCTAGTACTAATATATCAAACTGAAGAGTTTGTTTGTTTACTTGAACGCGCTAATCTCAGGAACTACTGGTCCGATTTGAAAAATTCTTTCAGTGTTAGATACATACGTCAAAAATATTTCACAGGATTCCGATATAATCAGTATTATATTTTTTTTTTAAGTACACAATCTGGTTTAAAAATCATAATTATAGTTAATATAGTGGAAAAATTAATGTTTCACTATCAATATAAAAACTGCTAATGTATTATTATGACTTCTAGAGATCACTGACCTAATGTCCAAATTTGCCAACAAACCTTTTTATACATACAAAGACATATATTGTTCACAGAAAAATAAAATTTGACAATTAATGTAACATACGGTTTGACATCATCCAATGTGTGTGTAAATGGTGTAAATCGCTTGGCATCGGTGTGTGTGTGGTTTTATTTTAACAATTTAATATATTAATATTGCATTATATAAAAAAATATTAGCGTTTACACATCTTCCTCTATATGAACTACAATTGTGCCAAATTTCATACTTCTCCGTCCGCGCAATTTTCGTAAAATGGTACCTGAAGTTTTAGTTTCACGTATCACGTATAAAAAATTATTTTTGAAAATCGTATTTTCAAAAATCTATGTACTGTCAGAACATGCTTTTATTTTAAAACAAAAGTTCTTCCTGTTTATTGTAATATTATACTTTAATCATTGAAAAACATTTTTTATTTTCTCAATATTCTTTTTTGATTTTGGTGGCATCTTTAACAGCTGAAATATAGATTAAAAACATTAGAGAAAATGTTTGTAGATAACGTGTAATCGCATGCGACGCAAATTAATTCGTTAAATGAAGGTATGTAAAGAAAAACGCTTCACCTTCTAAAATTTATTAGGGTAGTTTTTGGTTTTGTAGGCAAAAATTAAAAACAACTAAAGAAAGGAAATTAATGATCAGTTACAGAAAAATATGTAAAGTATTAATTTTTAATAATAAGAATTTTATTCAGAGTACACTCATTAATTTCCTTGCCCATGAAAAGGCCATGGACTCAGCTTATAGTTGCTTTTCAGTCCATGTCTTTTACAAACGCTGCCATTACAATATTTAATAAAAAATGTATTTAAAACAAAAAAAAATACAATTGAGTAGGAAACAACCAGAAAAAAAGAATCTAGCACACAGCGATTTTAAAATAATTATATAATTTACCTGACATAAACTTTAAAAGAAGATTCAGCTAAAAAAACAATAATCAATAGTAGCGTTCGTAAGAAAATAATTTGAAATGTCGTTACTTTAACATCATGTCATTCTTCATATTTATGACAACTGACAAAAGTGACTAATGTTGCCACCTTTTACCTTCAAAACCTATCGGAGACCGCGTCGAATCGTAGTACATTTCCTAGTGCGTTCATTTCAACGATAAAACATGTCCCATCAATATAGTGGCCATTGCTGGTTCCGCTATAAAACAAAATTTCGCCATTCTGTAAAGTACATTCTGCTTTTCCGGACCATCTCACTTCCTGCAGAGCCGCTATTCCGTTTCGATATACAAGTAGCTAGCTGGTTACCTGGTAGATGGCGCTGAGCCTGTATAAACTTCTACCATACCACGAGATTAACCGGAGATCTATTTATCCATGTCTTTTATTGTCGTTATTGGGATAGGATCGTATAACTCTTTGTTCTCAGTTCGTAACATTTGTCTACATAAGTTTAGTGCACTTATAAAAACATCAAACCTCATTATTACTATCACCTTTCACGTATTTTAGTTAGACTCTAATAAAATTTAAATTACTTCATAAGTAAAAAGTAAACAGGCAATTTATAGCGCTTAAGAAACCGTTTCTCGTTTCCTTAAAAGATAAATACAGCACAGCTGGTTCCAGCACTTCCTATTTATTTAAAGTCGTTTGAGCATTTTCTAGATGTAAACGTAGAGTCAAACTGTTTTTATTCGATGGTACTTTAAGCTTTTAATTTAAGGTTAGTAGGAGGGGAAAAGGGAATATTAGACATACCTAAAAAGTATTCCTAATATTCTTAAAAAATATATATAGAACGTCCGCGTCAGTCAAAAGTAGCAACCAAATCTGCATTTTTTAGTATTTCCAAATAATATTTCAACTTTTCCTTTCTTTTAAACTCTAAACAAACAGAGTATAAAAATTTAACCGTTTACGCAGCGCACGCAGAAGACGCTCTCAGAAGGAAGAAAACTTCGGATTGTAAAACATTCTTCATTGGTGCTCTGCTCCTATAAGTCTTAGCGTGATGATATATAGCCTATAGCCTTCCTCGATAAATGGGCTATCTAACATTGAAATAATTTTTCAAATCGGACCAGTAGTTTCTGAGATTAGCGCGTACAAGCAAACAAACAAACTCTTCAGCTAAATGTATTAATGTATATAGATAATACGTATGCCGCAAAAATCAAATAGAGAACAAAGTAGCGAGCGGAAGCTAGTAAAGTATATATTTCTAGTTAATAATCACAAGCATAAAGTATAATTGAAGTTATAAATTAAATGCGGGTAAGTTGATAATGTTGTTTGTTCATATTTACGTGTATTTACCGATAATGTGAGAGCAGTACAGTTTAATTTTACAACTTGATATTGTTATTTTCCTTTTAAGAGTCCTATATATGTTTTGAATGAAAGTGCCACAAAATCTGATTAGAAATCTCTAGGTAGATAAACAGAGAAATGATTTAAAAGTCTAGCTAAAACTAAAGTTAAAACTTACAAAAATACAGATTTAAGATTTTCACATGTAACTTACTTCTACTCCAATAGTAGTTTCTGTAACATCTTCATCAGTTGTTACAGAGGCTTGAGTTGTAACGTGTGATGCTTTATGTAATTCTATTATTTGATCAACATTTTTAATATAAATTTTAGGGGTTGTTGATGGTGTTTTCGTATCAACATAGCTAGTTGATGTAGTATCAGTTGAAAATTTCGTAATAAATTGTTCTGTAGTACTAAAACCTTTGGGATTGTTTGGTGGAAAGTTTTGTCCATTAAGTTCCTTATTTTTATCTTCTTTAATATCATCTTTATAGAGGATCAAAGGTTTCTTAGGTTCTACAAAAGTTTTGGTTGTTTCCGATACATAGTTCTGTTCCAAAGACAAATTATCATTTGAAACTGGTCGGCATTCACTATTGCTGATTAATAATAATCCCTGAATCGTCACTGTTACCTGTAACAATTGGCTGTGATATATGTATTCGATTCGCTCGATCACACTTTTCGTAACGCTCTCGTCAGGCATTCATTTGCTAACTCTCTAAGTCAAACGTGGAAAGAAGTTTAAAGTTCAATAAGTAAAATGCATAAAATTAATTGAACTTAAGGTACTATTGTTTTAACGCCAGCACTGCTACAGAAATCGTAACTATGTCACGAATAGGTTATAGGGGCCAAGGGGATTGTACAGCAGTCGCCAGGCACTTCGACATTTTTTTTTATTCATAAGAAGCGTGCGCCTGCGAAGAACAAGCGTAGCAGAAGTTGCGTTACTTGCATTGCCTAACCGTCACATAAGCTGCAATATACGAAATGCTTTATTGGCGTAAGAGTGTACGCGACCATGTTAAAATAAAAAAAAAAATAAGTACGACTACTTAAATCTCGCGACAAGCTTTTATATCCTACTAGCTGCACCCCGAGACTTCGTCCGCGTGGGCCACGCTTATCACTTAGGAGTATGAAAAATAGATGGTAGCCGATTCTTAGACCTACTGAATATGTATATAAAATTTTATCAAAATCGGTCAAGTCGTTTCGGAGATATATGGTAACTAACATTGTGACTACGAGAATTTTATATATAAGTATTGTTTAAGCCATAGCCATTCTGTACTGGCTGATATCAGCTCTCTCAAAACTGCTACTGATTCGGAAAATACGAGGCATCGAGCAGAATCAGCAAGAAATTCCTTTCACCAAGGTGCAACCTTTTAAATAAACTTTTCAAATTGAACTGTGACCTTAAAAGACTTTTTAATTCCGATTGTATATAATAATAGTTGCTACCACGTAAAATAAGATTCAATTTTAACGTGATGATATAAAGCCTATAAAGTCTTCCTCGATAAATGGGCTATCTAACACTGATATGATTTTCAAATCGGACCAGTAGTTCCGGAGATTAGCGCGTTAAAGCAAACTAACAAACAAACTCTTCAGCATTATGTACTAATAATAATAAACTATTTATTTGGTAAGTAACCCTAACACAGACATTAATAAACTAAAAATAACTAACTAATCTAAAAAACTTAAAAATCTATATGACTAAATTAAATTACATTTGGACTAATATTATAAATAAAAAAGAAATGAAAAGAGACTAGAAATTAAGGATTTTGCGTGTAGGTTCTACTGTACCAAAAAGGTCTATGCTTCAGCATAAATGCTGCAGCGTATGGGTCTACACTGCAGCGCTGTTTTTCGAGCAGACACAATAGCTCAATGGCTGGAATAGCGAGTTGAATTTTCTTGAATATTCGTGAATATTCTTGAATATTCTTGAATATTCTTGAATTTTCTTGAATATTCGTGAATATTCTTGAATATTCGTGAATATTCTTGAATATTTGTGAATATTCTTGAATATCTTGAATATTCTTGAATATTTTATGAATTTTCTTCTACTTTTTGAAGATTCTTACGAAGTATCCAATCGAGATTTTCGGATTACTTTCTTTAAAAAAAAGAAGTTATTTTGGGACTCAATGGAAAACTAATTGATGTAGTGGTACTATGGGCAGTCTACTATTCAACATCAAAATCAAACTCTAAATTTCTTCATTCAATTAAGTCTTTAATGAGTTGACACTTTTGAACGTTAATTACAACTTTTTTAAAGTTATTTTTTCATATGGTGATATTTAGTCGGCCTCGTAGGGCAATAAGTGGTCGGCATTTGAGTCGATCGATAGGTTAAGCAGTTCTTACCGCAACCGAGTCATTGATTCCATTCTAATACTGATGTTTTTAATGTAACTTCTCGCAGACTGTACAAAGCACTTTTATTTACAGCGGATAATCACGAAGTCTTGGGAACGTACTATACAATTTTTTGTGAGAAAGAGGTACTGGTACCCGGACGCGCCGGCCCAATTCGGCTACAAGCATGGCGCTACCTCTAATTAAATTAGCTTCACGACAAAGAGAAAATTAGGTTGAAAATTTTCGTTTGCTTACATATTTCCTTATTTAAAATCTTAGTTTTATTTTATACTTAACCGAATAAAAATGTGATATTTACTTTTAATAAAATCGACATTCGAAATGAGGAAATTTCATCAAAATCGTTTCAACCTGCGTGCGTCCACTGCTGAACGTAGGCCTTCTGTAAGGAAATATATACTAACTAAAATTGCAGACGAAATTTTGCACAGTAAGCAACTAGGAGGTCTAAAAGGGATAAGCCTTTACAAATTAACGACAGAAGGGTAGATTTAAACAGTAAGTTAGACTATGCTGAGATTGGTACTGTCGCGGCCACACCTTGTTAAATTTTAGTCATATGTAATTAATGATTTTACGAAATACTGGGCACACCTTAAATCTTTGGACGATATTTTAATATCTAACAAACTATTAAAAAATAATACCTGAAGGTTCTTAATTAGGGTCTTTCTTATATTAAGTAACAGGTCATAAGTTACGTCACACGAATTTTACGATTTTTTTTTAACACACACAATGGTAATCTCTTGCGTCTGTTTTGTATGCAAGCGGCTGTCGCGCAATTACCGAGATTATTGCGTCGAGTCGCGCCGGAGGCCATTAAACGGGCGTTACGAGTTTCCTTCCGCGGCTGCATCAGCTGAGTGTGACGAGTGGAATCTATCTGCACGGAAATCATTCGCCGGTAACAGTATTAGATTAATCGGCGATAGTAAAAGGTGCTCGTATTTTTAATTTTATCTTAGTCATAGAGATTATAGAGCATAAAGTTCTTCTAAATTTTATGACTTAGTTACTATAAAAGTTATTAAGCTTAGAACATTTCTATAACTTAATGGAACTGACATAGAAGTCTGAACATTGATTTTTCTGGGGGTATTAAGTTCAAGATTAAATGAATACAATTTTATATTTACACTAGCTATGCCGGTGACTTCATCCGCGTAAAATTAAGTGAAAAACATAGATTCAGTTTTAGCGTGATGACATATAACTTATAGCTTTCCTCTGATGAATGGCCTACCTAACACTGAAATAAGTTTTTCAAATCGGAAAAGTACTTCCTGAGATTAGCGCGTTCAAACAATCAAACAAACATACTCTTCAGCTTTATATATTAAAGTAAAGGATGTTAATATTGCCCGCGAATCTTGTATTTGACTTTAAGTCCAATTGATTCAATCAGAAAAGAATGCAACATTAGGGTAATATAGAGAAAAGAGAAGTTATTAGGACACTACATAACGCGCTCGATTAAAAGTGCCCATAGCGTGTACTATAGGCGTGCGTTGTAACATTGAAATCATTAGATAAGTGATGAATAAATCAGATATAATATTTTTTTATTAAATGGCATTCAAATACATTTACATTTTTACATAACTGTAGTTTATAAATTATAATCGTAATCGAATCAAATATCGATTTAAATCGTGCGCATATTTGTAACGACAACACTTTTTGCACCTATAAATTGATATGTCAATTTTAAACGGATAAGGAATATAGGGAAGTATGTCTTTTTTATTTTATAAAAAAAAAACCAGTACAAATTAATGTTATAGAATTTGAGATAGCTCCAAAAATAAAGAAAATAATTTTCATATTATTTTTATAAAGACGCATGAGAAAAAGCTGTACCATGAATGGGCATTGTCCTTTATATCAGTGCAATTCTGCAACCCGAAAGCTACACCAACGAATCCGCCACCAAAGCACGGCAACACACTGATTTTTCGATGTGCCTCAACGTACGTTTCGCTTCGGAAACGAAGCCTCATCAAGAGATAGACTCTACAAAGGTTATTTGTAAAGTGATCTTCGTAGAGTGACCTTTGTAAAGTCTATCTCCTGAAGATGTTTCGGTGTCGTAGTGAAACGTGCTTTGTGGCACATCAGAAAGTCAGTGTAGTACTGTGCTTTAGTGGCGGATTCGGTAAATTTTAAATCGTTAAATCTTAGGTAGGAAAGTTTTCAATCAAATTTGAATACTGCACTGATTGTTTCGCATTTTTATTCGGGGATATATGCAAAGTAATTGAGGTTTTCCCTCCTCTATTCAGTAATACCACGTAGGAAGTTCTTAAAGAGAAATTTGTCATAATTTTTATATAGAAAATTTGGACCCTTCTGCTTTTTCAAAACAACACTCAAACTTCATTGCCCCTTCCATAAGTCTGTCAACTTTGTTATTTATGACTTGGAGCAAAGTTTATAATTAATATAAAACTTTCCATGGTAAACAATGGAGGTTCCCCTTCAAAAGGCTATCAGGGGTAATTGTAATTAATAGAAATTGGCGTTACTTTGCGGTAATCTAGGAAAGCAGTGACTTTTAAACGTTTTCAGAAAATAAACTAAATTTTTTTTGGTTTTCAGCAGAAATTGTTATTGAATGGCTATAATTTTTTTTAATAAATTTCAAAATCATATTAAAGAAGCTGAATTTTAAGCAACTTAAAAGGGAATTATTTATATACTCAATCGATAATAGTTTCTATTCTGTTAATGAATTTTAAAAATTAAATGTAACGAAAAGAAGTCATACTAAATTTTAGTTAATGAGTTTTAATTTGTTATTTTTGTTTTCATTAGATTTTTTTTATCTTTTTTAAAGTGGAAATTTTACTCATTTATACTTTTTTATATACTAATTTTATAAGTGTCTGTATAATTGGTTTTTCCCAAA
>JANCMC010014846.1:24008-66602 GCA_024363005.1 Charaxes varanes
TAAAGTGGAAATTTTACTCATTTATACTTTTTTATATACTAATTTTATAAGTGTCTGTATAATTGGTTTTTCCCAAATATATAAAAATAAAATAAAAGGACAAATAAATGATTGATTGATTTGATTGATTGATTGACTCAGATTCGGGCATAGTCACTAACAATCTGTCAGTAAAAATCCCGCCAGTCCAGGAACTTCAGAGATAATCGTAGCAAACAAACAGGCAAACATAAATAATAGACTTTTCTGTTATATTATGCTTAAGCATTTATAAAAACTAGAGATCGCCGGTTGGTCGAAATTCGCCCAAATACCTTTTTACGTACAACGACATATATTATTCTATACACAGAAAAATAAATTTTGACATCATCTAATACATTTGCGTGTAAATGGTGTAAATACTAAGTAAAGGGCATTGGTGTGCGTGTGGTTTTATTTTAATAGTTTAATATATAAATATTGCATATTATAAAAAAATATTAGCATTCGCACACCTTCCTCTATACGAACTAACATTGTGCCAAATTTCACACTCCTCCGTTCGCGCAATTTTCGTCAAACGGTACCTGACGTTTTCGCTTCACGTATTAATAAATTAAAAAAAATATTTCGACGTTACAAAAGAGGCTTTAATTTTATTTTCGTGTAAATAGTAAATAGATATAAAAGTCGTATAGGTATAAAATTCCCGTTTATTTTATAACTTGACCCGCAGTTCCCTATTCCCAAAGTATACGTAATAAGAAAAGTGGATCGCTCACCTTATTAAGTATTACTTACTTTAAGTACTTAAGCGACTTGAGCTGAACATGTCAGAAACTTTAAGGAATGCATAATGTGATCAGATTATCCCAAAATATTAGGTAACTTTGTAAAAAATTAATAAAGTTCTATTACGATACTATGTGGTTATACTAAAATTATTATACCGAAGTCAGACATAGCTCAATGTGTTTGTACATTTTTGTCCTTGAAGTCCACATAATACTACAGTACTACAAAACTTTGTGAAGTTACACAATGTCCCCGGCCACACTACTTGATCATTGAAATGGTCATTCAAATGAAGCTATATCTGGCTCTAGCATTAGTATAGTAATCAAAAAATGCTTATCGGCTAATAACTTTGTGGCACTAATGGTGGCATGTCCATAAAATTTATGTTTATAATAACATAATGGGAAATCGTTGTTGTCATGAAAATATGATAACGCGCTTGCCACATTAACCTATTTACCCGATTCACCGATTGTAATTTACTATAATATTCCATAGACAACTGTGATATTTTTTGAATTTCGTGCTAGCCGTTACACGCGATTTTTAATAAGTGTTAAATTTCGAATGTTTCAATTTTTAGTGCGGAATTACTTTGTTAAAAGTAAAAAAAAGTGGCCCGATATGTAGTAAGTGAAGTGATTGCATCAAGCTTTAATTTGAAGAAATTCATGACAGCATGAAAACAAAATTATTTTTTTAAATCTTTTCTCTGCCTACGATTGGAAGGCTCAAAGCCTCACTCCATAGAGCAAAAAAATAAACACATGACAAGATAAATACTTCATCATCATATTTAGGATGAAGAATGATAAATTAGGCAAATCGAGTATGTTTGTAGGGCACCGGAAATGACGCCAGACTGTCACGCGACATGAAAAGGGTCGCCAGAAACGGTTGGATTTTAGCGACACTGGAGTAAAGATGTATGGAGATTGATCTTATGGTAGTTATTTATTCCAATAATGAACATTTAAACGAAAGAATAAATAGATGAATCTTATACCAGAGCCAGACATAGCTCAATGTGTTTGTATATTTTCGTGATTGAATTCCACAAAGTACTACAGAACTTTGTACAATTACACAATGTCCCCGGCCACACGACATGGTCATTGAAATGATAATTCATGTGAAGCTATATCTGGTTCTGGCATTAGATATACACTGTTAGTTACGATAAAAGAGCTGATCGTAATTCTAGTTATATTTTAGGCTTTGGTCCCTTGATCGTAACGCACAATGCCGCGATAAGGGTCACAACGCAGCGTTCCGCGCTGGTCTTTCACCGCTGAGGTACACAGCGACGGAGCAAGAGATCATTCTAGACGTTAATCTTTCCAATTATGTTTCCGACACCGCATGCCGCACAACTCAGCGTTGTGCGTTTCTGTCAAGAAACCAAGGTTTTATGATCAAGAGACCAAAGCTTTATACTTCTTCCTTGAAGGTGTCTAAGTCATACATATCAGTTCAGAAATTGGTTCTACAGAATGTTAAAAAACAGTTTTTTATACTTTATTCTATAAATACTCTCAAATGGTTAACCACTTACGTTTATTAACATTTTTTACGTCGTTTTCGGCGATTGTCACAAATCAACAGGCTCTGCCAATCTTTTCTTTATCTACGTCCCTGTCTGAGGTAGTAAAAGCCGCAAACCGATCAGAATTAAGGTTTGAACTTTCTTCATACATTGAGATGTTACTAAGTTATATGATACTAGCCTCTTCTAATACCTTAAGATTCCAACCTACAATGTTTCTGCAATCGCCAGCGCTAAGTAAATCAACTCTTCAATAACCCTTAGCAAAATTTTCTTTAAGTAGGCACTGTCATCCAAAATGGTAAAGCACTTTCTTGGTCGACTATACATTAAAATACTTATGTTGCGATTTTAAATTACTTTTCCTGATAATATTTTGTTTGATGATATCAAAGTAATCTTTGTTGGCACAATATTTTTTTACAAAGTCGTAGTTATCTTTAATGATATGTATATTTTACAAGTTGCTTCGAATTTTCGATCACTGTATGTATACTAGTTGCTAGCCGTGATTTCGTCCGCGTAAAATTAGGTGAAACGTTTTAGCGAGATGATATATAGTCTTCCTCGATAAATGGGCTATCTAACACTGAAAGAGTTTTTCAAATAGGACCAGTACTTTCCGAGATTAGCGCGTTCAATTTAACAAACAAACTCTTCAGCTTTATATCTCTTAATATAATTATATCTCTTAATATAATTATAAAATATAATTTACGCGTCACGTCGTTTGTCCGCGATGGACTCCTAAACGACTTAACAGATTTTAATGAAATCTGCACACCGTATGCAGTTTTATCCAACTTAAAAGATAGAATAGCTTACATCTCAATTTATAGTCACAAATAAAAATGAATCGCTTATACATTAAAGCGTGAGGAAATGTTAAATTTATAATAATTACTTTGTAATAATGAAAATATGTTTTTCATTTCAGATTATTTTGTATTTAATGTTAAATAAAACGATAAAATTATCTTTTAGCATTACCTTCTTCTCTTATAGATTTTTATTCTGTTCACCTAAGTGACTATCAACGCCCATAGACATCTGCGACATCAGCCGGCTTACAGGTGCGTTGCCGGACTTTAAGGAGGATTGGAACACCCGGAAATTAAACAAACTGAAGGAAACCGAATAGGTTTTATTTGCTTAGAATTTTTAGTTTACACAGATTATGAATTCAACAGACTTATATTTTAAATACATTAAATTATATAACATAAAAAATAACCATCTTTCTAGCTCTTCGACAATAATAATAAAATTGGCTTACCATAGAACAAGTGGGAATCAGTCGATAAAAAATCTAGCCTTTTGGCTCCATGCCAGCTATAAAATTATACCATAGACGAAAAATATTTCTTAATACATTTTTATTACTTTGAACTAAACATAAACGTCAAACTTGTTAGTGCTAAGTGTATTGTTAATGAATCCGCCAGTTTTAATACAAACCAAAATATTATAAAGAGGAAAGATTTGACGGTTTGTTTGCATTCTCTTGCACATAGCACTTATATTTGTAGTGTTAGACGCTATTATAGAAACGCAATTATATATATTTTGCAAATTATTAAATCTATAAGAATAGAACATATTATTCAATTATTCCATAAGAGTTATTACACGCTACCGGCAGTTTTATTAATTATTAATAATAGCGCTAGCTGTACATTACCTCACGCACTACTAATAATATCTCATTTCGATCTGCAATGTCTTATAATCTCTTTCTCTTTTAAGACAGACCCAAGACAACTTAAGTATATCACACCGCATTGATATATATATGTATATATGTCGCCACAGCGATAATTCCTTAAGGAATTGGAAGTTGATTCGTCGTAAATTCATTAAGTTATCACTTATTATTAATTAATTACTTTAATATCAATGTTTAAAGATCTCAAAATCATTGTAATTGTTGTGTTGATTATATTCACGAGACATTGCTAAGACTAATTTGAATTACTGAAATTTAAGTGTTACTTTATCATGAGACTGTTCTCTAAATTAATTTTATGATTTTTAATCACATTTTAGATTGTTATCTTTGAGATTAAATAATCAAACTTTTATCATAATATTTACGAAGTTGACTGTAGCAACTTATTAATTCTAACTGGGAAAATAGATATTTATAACGATACAAATAACTAAAAAAAGTTGTAAATAGTCCATCTTATTTAGTCATTCGAAATTTAATTAATGATAAACTAACAGTTTAGCTGAAAATTACGAGTTTTTTGTGGCCTTCGAATTTAATATAATTCTGAGACAACATTTATAACACTAAGTTATTAAATCCTAAGAATTATGATGAAACTGAGGAACTTCTGCAGAACAAATACAATATTTCGTATTTGATTGACAAATCGATATGTGTACTTACACACGCACGCACACACCAGGACATACAACATAAACAAACACACACAAACACTCACACACACACACACACACACACATACATGAACACTAACATCTATTAAAATAACACATAAAAAATGTAAAAATGTAACATATTTATGGTAGAACGGAGTCCCTAAAACAAATAATTCTTTCCTCAAAATATGCTCCAATCGTATATCCTATAATTGTAAACAAAATGCCTGAATAAATAAAACATTTATTAAAAATAAATTTAGTTCTATTCAAATATTCAACTAATTCCGTTATATTCAAAGATTAGTGCCTTATATTGAATTAGATGACTATTCAAAGTCGAAATCAAAAAGATTTATTCACATTTGTATTAAAGATATCAATTTGTGACAGACCACTGTACTTAAACGACATATAATACTAAACATAATTTATACATATTTAAAATTTGTAAAAGAGATAAATATAAATCTGCATATTTAAATATATTTAAATGGATTGAGAAATAATTACAGTGAAAAGGAAGATAAATAATAATTGTTAAAACAATTTTAACATATATATAGAGATATTGCGTGGCATATATTCTTAAACAGTACATTCAACGAACTTTATAGATTGTGCTAAGTAATGGAATTGTTGAAAAACTTAGTGAATTGTTATAAAACAAACGTTCACGAGGAGAAGTGAGTTAGTACCGAGATAGGAAAAACGTTCTTTGACATAAGTAAGAGTTAAAGGATTATAAATGAGACAAAGATTGATAAGTGATGTAAAATAGGATACATGTAATGAAATCTTTATACATATTATGAGAAAGGTGCAATTTAAGACTCTTAACTTTATTTAATTCCGTAAAATAATGTCTCATTTTATAACATAAAATTTATAACCAGTACGGTATTAATCAAAAGTATTTTAAAAATCACAGAAGAGTGTTAAGTGAGCTAAGTTGAACTGGGCTATCACCGTACCAGAATTTATGCTTTAACGAAATCAAAACTTGACACCAAATACACAAAAGACAAATAATTTTGTTGACAGTTTATTTTTATTTCTTTACCATGTTGCTAGTATTGTTTGTATTGGAACTTGCAAAAGAGAATATATCTTATGAGTTTTGTTTTATTTTAATATTAAATTCAGGATTTTATCCACGAGGCTTATTAACCTTCCAATAATGATTATAAATTTAAAGCTTGCATAACTTTTAAGGAATTCAAAAACGTTTATAATTTGTTTATTTTTACTAAAGAATACAACTATAACAGTATCTATAATGTTGCTTGGCTAATGTACTACGTAGTGTTAAAAATAGTTAATTAGGACTTTGTTCTGTTTTATCGGATACGGAAAAATAACCCTATATATAATTTTATTTTAAAAGTACATTTAAAACAATTACCTAAATACTAATATTAGAGACATATTAGCTGATATACAATCTGTAACAAATGTACATAGCATTGTTATAAAATATAATATAAACACGATAGAAAAACAAAAAAAATTAAATTAGAGTTAATATAGAAATTACATAAAAATTAAATAATTATTATAAATAACCTGAATGAGAACTATAAGGTGCAACTCAGCTCAGCTTTACGGTCTATCCGCGGCCCCCTCTCATATGGTTCAAGCGCAAGAGTGTTTTTAAAATCGTACGCCTTTCTGGCCCACCCTGTACATGACCGAAGTCGGGTCAATGACCATGTCAAAGCGACTCATGCACTTACACTTACTGACTTATTCAACTCCTGCACAGAAAAAATTCTTCCTGCACTTTAAATTTTATTCCAATGACGAATATTTAATAAGGTGTATGTGTAATTATTAAATAATAGTTATTCAAAAATTTTACTGTTGTAGTTCAATTTTATTTGTGTTCATTATTTAGATAAAAGTTTTATTATGAACTAAATTTACATAATATATGTCACATGATAAATTTTCTATCTAACACTGAAATAATTTTTCAAATCAGACCATTAGTTCCTGACATTATCGCATTCGAGTGAACAAACAAACTCTTCAGCTTTATATATTAGTATAGACCTAAATATCAACAAAATAAAAACGTATGTTAAAAAAAAGACTTGCAGTGCATATATAACAAAAAAAAACCTAAATTTAATTTATTTATAATATAAGACGTTTTAGGCTATTTTTAATGTAGTTTCCACTTATAACGAATTAATATTATTCTATAATATATAATATTGCAATATACACAATATTAGAAAATATGCAAAAAAAAAAAAAAAAACATCACTACGACCCGTATGGAGCACTCACCTAGACGCCTCGGCAACCATCCCTTGACGGTGCGCGCGCGCTCCACGTCCACCAGCACTCGTTTGCCGTCGATCTTCTTGCCGTCGGCGTGTTTGTACGCGGCTGTAAAATCACACACACTGTCACACACATACGCTCGTCGTGCCGTTCCCGTGCGAACGTCTGACGTATGAAGAAGAAGGAGGAGAAGAATAAAGAAAACATTTCTTCTTCTTCTTTTACATGTAACGTTTATACTTAAAGCACTAACGAGTTATAAATAAACGTAACGTATTTTTAAGCTATTAGCCGTCACTAACAAACTTGCTCTAATCGCATCACGATACTGTAATCCCCCCTATAACACGGTGCTCCAATAACGCATTGAATATTATTCTATATACTATATACTAGAATAATCCTACAACGCGTTTTGCTATACTATGGAATACCGTGTTATAGGGGGATTACGGTACCTTTAATATTGCGATTTTTATTAAAACGATAGTGCTGGATATGAGCTTCACACAATTACTGCGTTTATTTATTACATGTTGTCTTTTGGATCAGTTTAATTTATCAGACATATGCTTTTCTAGGTTGAGTTTGTGTCTCGCCCTCGAGTCTGCCAGAGATAGCCCAACTTGAGTCCAAAGTCTGTTCAAAAAGACTTCTAGCCAAGGTAATCCAAGTCCAGGCGGAAGATGTTCTCTCTCTCTTGCCAAAGGATTATAGCTGAAATATGAAATCTTTATTTCTTAGATCGATACCTACATAATTCAACAGAACACTGGCCCCTAAACTAGATAAGCCTGTATCTTAGGGGCCAGTGCCTTCCCAAATATTGATACTTACTGTGCTATATATGTTGAGCATTTATACTGATTGAGTAAAGAAAATAACAGGGATATCTAGAAGTCTTATTGAAAAAGTGTTCTGAGATTCTAAAAGTGAAGCTCTAACGTTCCATTGAATTTGAAGAACCCTGTATTAATAAGAGCTATATATGACCTTTGGAATTGCGACATATTATCGTTACCGCTAAGCTTTAAGACTCCACCCGCGAATATATAAGGAGAAGATCTTATGTATTTTTATGTTATTTTATTTTTCAAGAGGTCTAATATTGTAACAGACGCGTTGGTGTCTTCTCCGAGTTCTTATTGACGAGGATCAATGAAACACCAACTTGACTTAAACTTCTTGCAGACTGTACATCAACGTCGCAGAGTATGGAACGACTTCAAAGAGATATATGTTTGACAGTTTGACTTGGAGCATGATTTATATGTCTTGGTTTATGCCTGCACGCGGTGAGGACAGCGGTTTGGGTGTTATAATAAATATACATGTAAAAAATGTGACGAGATAAAATTTATATTTACTTCTCTTTATATAAAGCTGAAAAGTTTGCTTGTTTCTTTAAACGCGCTAATCTCAAGAACTACTGGTCTGATTTGAAATTTTATTTTAGTGTTAGATAGCCCATTTATCGAGAAAGGTTATATGCCATATATCATCACGCTAGAGTAGAGATCTATTTTTTTTTCTTTTACGCGGACTTTTGAAAATTTTGTCCTACTTTGGTGTTTACATTAAGAAATGAATTGCTATATAAACTAACCTGTATATATCTATGGACAACCGAATAAAAAGGAAAATTAAAATGTCTAAAAGCGTGCTAAGACATGCTTATATAGAAGGGTTCCGTTTCTGATACTCTATAAAAGCATTTGTTAAATAAATTCAAAAGTTGTTGTCCGATTTCGTTCAGAATGATTTTCCTAATGAGTTTTTAGCATTTTCTATCAACATGGAAAATTTCAAGTCTCTACGTCTACCGACGCGCTCTTCTCCTCCTCCACCTCCGACCTGGAGAAACTCAAACGGAACAGGTATATGTAATGCTCGACATCTCCTTGTCACATAAGATCGTTCTGGTGGTGCAGATGTCTATGGGCGTCAGTATTTGCTTAGGTGATGAATTGCCTGCCCGTTTGGCTCTTGTAATATATAAAAAAGAATACATCTAAATTTTATTTAAAAAGACAGTTTTCCTAGAAAGTAGGGATACAACTTAGGGACCTTCAAGAAAATAGCATACTCATTTCTCAAAGACCCGCAACGCATCTCCAGTCCCTCTGGTGTTGCAGTTGTCCGCGGACGTCGGTAGACACTTACGCGAATGTCGCCTACTCGTGTGCTATTGTTACGTTAAATAAAAAAAGGCAACACCTATTAAAACTTTTACTTATTTCTTTAATTCATTATAATCAGTAAATCTAACTAATAATGTCACTTTTTACAGGATCTTGCCAGCACTGAGTCGACATCGCAACCGCGAGCACTTGCACCTCAGCGACGAGGGTCTCAATCTCACCCGACACGAGCCGCCGCGGAACCTGGAGGTCGGCAGCGAGCGGCGCCAGAGACGGATAGAGAAGATCGCCGAGATGGACAACTCGCGGCTGTTCGCCTTCGAGGAGCCCAAGAAACCAGAGCCGGAGCCAGAGCCCAAGCCAGAGAAGAAGGTGCGGATACGCTGCGGATTCTGCAAGAAGAGGTTGAGCATAGCGACGGTGCACAAGTGCAGGTGCGGGGCCGAGTTCTGCGCCCCCCACCCGTACCAATTTTTTTACGCCTAATGTAAAACAACAATAAACATAAAGCAAAAACTTTTTAGGGTTCCCAGTATTTTTTTTTTTACTAAATACCAAATCTTTTGTCACCAAATATAATCAACGATATAAATTAAACCATCTGAAAATATATGACTGTTTAGCTCTGGATTTTCAATGGTGTCCTTTCTAGCGACAAAACGAATATTTCTTATTCTTATTTTTTAAAAAGAATATTAGAAATACTTTTTAGGTATGTCTAATATACCCTTTTCCCCTCCTACTAAGCTTAAATGAAAAGCTTGTATTAGGAGTGGGTGCTACAATACCCCAACGGCAATTTATAAATAAAAGTTATCTATTGGTTTTTGCTCAACAATTCTTATTACTAGTAAAGCTTGGCTTTGTCGCTTACGCTTCTAACTTCTATTCAATGACACCACAAAAAATGCACGTACGGTGATGTGTATTCTGTTGTCTA
The DNA here is from genome assembly GCA_024363005.1 of Charaxes varanes. NCBI lineage: Eukaryota > Metazoa > Arthropoda > Insecta > Lepidoptera > Nymphalidae > Charaxes > Charaxes varanes. The sequence goes on from JANCMC010014846.1 coordinate 34,096, forward strand.
TGTTCTTCAACAAGAACAACTATAGTTAGTTGTTCTTGTTGATTGCCTTCACTTTGATTTGCGAGAGCTGATAGAACTAAATCCAGCAATCGGTAAGGATATCGGACTGATTTTCAGGGCTAAGGGTATTCCCGTCGAAATCATGCTCGAGAATCTCTAGAGATTACTTTCGCCTTCAGACATAGCGACAGGGTTTTTGCATTCAATCTCTTTCCCTTACGTACAACTAAGGATAAATTTACGGTTCGTGAATTTTTGAAAATATAAGTAAATCCTCTTTTTTTATTTAGCACTAGCTGTATCCCGCTACTTCGTCTGCGTGAATTCAGTGACTTTGAGTGTTATTATTCTTATGTGCGGAATCCTAATTTCTAAAAGTAAATAGAAAAAGTAAAAAAAAAAATCTAAAAGCACGTCTAAAATTATTCCTCATAACGTCAGCTACCTGCTAGTGACAGTCCCGTTAAAGTCGCAGCAGCCCTTTTGGAGGTTACCCTTAACAAACAGACAGACAGACAAATAAGTTGTAATTTATGTCTTTGTTATAGGTATCCGATTAAAATGACATACACAATTGTTTACATAATTTAATTTCGGTCTTGACAATTGTACCAAAAGTCGAATGGTATTTATCTTTTAATCTAACTTACGAGAATGTTGAAATGTTTCTCAGAAATTCTATTTAAAATGCTACATAAGCACATACGCACAAACACACACATGCACACACAAATACACGTACACATACACACATACGAGCAAACACGCATGAATATCCTACTTATGATTATAAGGTAAAATTCAAAATGTAAACTTGATCTATTTACACACCACGGAAGAGCGAGACCCTCTATCACAGGTTCCACCGTAGTTGAAAGAGGGCCTCATATCCATAACGTAAAATAGTTTTGAATTACAAGAAACAAAATATTTGTATTTTTATTTTATTGTCTCCTTTTCTTACAATACCATTAATATTCTTTCACATTATACTTCATAAATTTTAGAGTAGAGTCATTTTCTAACGACGCGGCTAAGATTTCAGTCGGTTTTCCAACATAAGTTTTTTATAGTATTAAGACAAGCGGCCACGGCTGATCTTATTCTGCCTGAACGTTGAAAAATAATCTTATAAAAATATTTGAAATCTATTGATGATGTTGGTATTTACCTATAGCGCGTTTTGCCATCTACATTATACACACAAAAGATTTCATCAAAATTAGGCCACCCCTTTAGGCGTTCGGGGCCTGGCGGGGCAGAAATAGTAATAATATCAAATTTAGGGAAAAGAAGGTAACCAATTTTCTGTATTAATAATACATACACGTAGATATTGGCATAACAGATTGTTCTTAATAAAACAAATGAATTTACCTACCTCTGTATATAATGCCGGCCAGATCTAAATTTAGGATAGAGTGAGATTCAATTTCTTGCCCTGTATATATTTTTAAATATAAAATATGTTTAAAAGAATTGCTTATTAAGAGCCCTAGTTGAGGCGTCTTCTGGGACTTGGAGCCTGGAGTGGCCGCTCCATTCGCCCTATGATAGGGCCGGCCAAGTCTATAATTAGTTAAACAAAGAATAGATATGCAACCTCCTGCATTACTACGAAAAAAAAAAACTTTGTTTCAATACCGACCTGCCCTGTACTTTCTGTAGTTCAACATTATGATGTGCAAGAAACTTCTGATTCACTTTTTCCAGAGCTATGTCCACCGCTGGTCCACAACGTTCCAAATCGAACGGAGAGTCTAATCTAGACGCCATCAATACCCCAACCTTATATACGGTTCGTTTAGATAAACCAACCGACAACATTTGTATTATTAAAAAAATACGTGACAACTTTGTAAAATGCATACTTTAAAGTTATAATTAGTCGACAAAAAAAATCAAACTAGATTTTTTTGATTCTCTTTAGTTACTTCTTTAACCACACGTTTTTAAAGTTGAAGTTTTCCCGCTCGTAAATACGCTCAAAGGAAAAACGTGCGTTGTCCTCGATGGCGTTTGATATACTGCCGTTACTCGTTGGATGATAAAGCTCGCGCGGATGACGCAACAGGTCGCTTTTCCCGCCATTCTACACCATTAACCCTTGATGAGAGCTCGTGAAATTAATGCTCTCGGAGCCATTATAACTTGAATACATTTTAAAAGCATGATGAATAATATTTTTTAATATTAAAATGCTATTGCAATATCACTACTGCTTGTGTAAGTCACAGTGCAGGTAAAAAAACAATGATCATAAAATGTTATCCCTTTTTTTATATATAACTGGGTCTTCAACAAAAACGGAATCAATTTTGATGACTTTATTTGTTTGATATTTAACGTTATTTTTATAACTTTTAGATAAAAATGAGTGTTATAAAGTCCTAAGTGGGCAAAATTCTAAAATAGTAAAAAAAAATCATAGTCAAAATAGGCAAATCTTTTCCTAATTTGCTCTGACGGAAATGGAAAATGGGACCTTTTTCTGGTGCGAAATACCATAACTATATCCATATCTACATTAATGTCTAAAACTAAAGTTTGTTTGTTTGTATGTTTTAACGCGCTAATGTTAGGAACTACCGGAAAAATTATTTCAGTGATAAATAGCCCATTTATCGAGGAAGGCTATATATCATCACGCTAAAAAAAATTTTTGCCTAATTTTACGCAGACGAAGTTGCGGGCACAGCTAGTCTATTATATTAGGGAGATCGATAAAAACCCAAACTTCTTAGGTTTTAGTTGTGATCAAAAGAAAAACAGTACATTATTGACTCGGCAAGTACTTATAAAACTTTTATTCGCTATACTCATAAAATTCGAGGTCTAATATATTGAAGAACCACTACATAACGGTCACTAAGTATTAGATTTACCCAATATACATACTCTTCCCACGAAAAGATTATGTTAAATAGAAAACATAATAGTTTTGGTACGAAGTTATTGACAACATATGTAGCTCGGGCACCAACTTAACGCTCTTACGGTAATGAATCACTTTCCCCTCGGTGCAACAATCTACTATTAACTTTTTTTCAGTTATCCGAGTACCTCGAAACCACCAAATATCCTTACTTCTTATGAGAATATAGCTAAAAGTACGAAATTCTATGCCGATAAAGGATTAGAATCAGTTGAACCACATAAATTACAAATACCTAGCTCCTTACCCGTGGAAATGCCGAGGTTGCCAAATTTTGGTGAAAATTATACAATTCTCGAAGATACTAATGCTAAACAAAATGAAAATAATTCAGTTTTCGACAAACCTATAAACGATAACGATATAATATCAATTCACGCCGATGATGGATTTAATAGAAATTATGTAGAAACAAATAAAGATAACTTACATCGTATCAATAATGAAATGCATAACGAAAGTAATATTGACTTCACGAAAAGAAGAAGGTCTAGTCCGGAAGGTCTTAACCATGAAAAGTTTAACAGACACTTATCAGTAAGTTATAATAAAACGAATACAATTCTTGGATCAAAAATAAACTTTGCGGATATGAAAGAAGCTAATGAAAAAAATATTCTAGCACAAGGAACTGACGTTGGCAAAACTATTCAAGAACCAAGGAACTAAAAAGCATAAAATAAATAGTACTTTCATACGATTTAGTAGACACTTACTGATGTGCTGAAGTCGGTGCCTCTGCATCTGCAACAATTTAGCGGAGAACTTATTTGGCTTGGTAACGTAACCAAAATCTCGTCAAAGTAAAATACAATCTTTCTAATCAAAAAAGAATCATCGAAATCGGTTATTGTGATATTGTGATATTCGACAATTTATCACGCACATACTTAATCATTATTTAGAATTTCATTGTTTTCTAATCGAAATCTTTGTCAGACCTAGATTTAATTAATATGGGACCATTCGAGAAGCATCAGCTTTAATATGAAATAAGAATCATCAAGATCGGTGCACCCAGTCGAAAGTTCTGCGGTAACAAATATTAAAAAAAACATACTGGTCGAATTGATAACCTCCTCCTTTTTTTGAAGTCGGTTAAAAAGAAGTTGCTCAAAGCAAATATATTTGACAAGCTTCTATGTTGTATAATACCATAATGTAATAAGTTATTGAATAATAATTCTGTAAATGTTATAAAGAAGTTAATAAAATTACCAGCCCATAAAACGGTTAGTCTGTCACAGGCGCCTACAATTTTTCCCTAACAATGCCAGACCCCCGTTGCCCTCTCCAGTGTTATAGACCGATGCGACTTAGGAACTTATTTCCCACCATTTCTCAATATGGTGCTTATATAAAAACTAGCTGCATTAGTCTGTGGAGAAAATTATTGGAGATAAAAAAAACTAGCTGTAACTCGCGACTTTGTCCGCATTGAATTCAGTTTCATTTTCGCAACATAAAAAACCTGTCCTTTTCGAAGAACCAATCTATCTCTATACCAAAATTCATCATTTTGATGAATTTTGGTATAGAGATAGATTGGATTCAGCGCTTTAAGCGCGGAAATGTAAGAGAGAGTTATTTAACATTTGCAATATATTAACACTTTTTAAAACTAGTATCGTCTCGCCGTGATAGAGGTCTTAGCACGATCTTTTCGAACCGCAGTAAGTCGACAAGTCGACTTTACTTATGATGAAAATGTTTAACGTATACTAAAAAATTCTCAACAACATCGTTAAAACTGATTTCCAAATACTAAGCGTACGACGTATAAACGTGCGAAATAGTTTATTTGATTATAAAATTATTGCTATTTTCTACATGTATTATTTTATCTACAAACACGTACAAACGCCACAACTTCTAGTAATTATCGAGGCGAACGCAAAGCAAATTCCAGGGTGTGACTTTGTATCAAAAGTATTCATAGATATCATTTTAGTCACGGGAGATAGTCTGATTGCGAAGACCATTTAACATACCTTGACTAAAACTATTACAAGACTCTTGCATAGATTTTTATAGTTGGATAAAGCATCGAAGACAAAATAAAGTCTGTATGAAATAACGAGTACAGTGGGGAAGTTTCTTAGTCAGGAGACTAGACTGTCAGTGAGTTGCTAAGGTCCTTGCATCTCCTCTGATTTCATTATTACAGCTTATTTTAAATGTTGATGATTTTTAATTATTTAATGATTATCATTCTAACATTGAAATGCGAATAATCTTTCTTTAAAAAGAAACCGACTTCAAATTGTCAGAGCTGGACCAAATTGTAATGAGAGCATACAGGACCGATTTTAATAGTTCTTTTTTCTAATAAAAAAAGAATCATTAAAAGAGTTTTTGAAGTCGGTTGAAAAAAGGTAGAAGCACAATAAGAAGTAAACAAGTTCTAAAGGTTCTTCAGATTAGAAAACTCTTGTCATAATGGACTGTTCGGTTGTTGGATTGACAGGATGTGGAGCAGAAAAGTTCTTGAGTGGAGACTGTTTCTTGTCAAAGGGAAAATGCCAACATTTCGTTACACATCCTTCCTTCTTTCCTTCAGCCTTATGGAGTCCACTGCTGGACGTAGGCCTCCTCCATGGATTTCCACAAAGATCTATTTTGGGCCGTTGATCATAATACATCACCATTTAGTATATGACAGATGGCTCTGAAATCCAAACAGATAGACAGACAGTTATAATTATATTTAATGGATGTTATTTTGATATTGGTTTAATATACAAAGCGTGTCTTTATATTTAATATAAAGACACGCTTATATAGGGTTCCGTATCTGATACACTATAAACGTATTTGTTAAATAACTTCAAAAGTTGTTATCCCATTCCGTTCTGTATAATTTTTCTAATGAGTTTTTATCATGCTCTATCATGGAAAATTTCAAGTCGAACGGTGCGAAAACATCCTTGTAGTACTACGGGACCCTAAAAAGGCAAGAGTATACATATAAATCAACCGATGTTCGATAGTCTCGCTAAACTGGACGCAAGACGGGTTGAAATTCTGTTTATATTGTTTCATTCCCCTTATTTCAGAAAGTTATAAAAGACAAGAAATAAAGGAAAATTGATAGAATCAGGCGTTACTTTGCGGAAATCCATGACATGCATGAGAAGCTAAACTACTTTGCTTTAATCCGATTAATAAAAATTTAACAAGACTTAGTGCAGTAGCAAAGTGGAATGCGTTTACAAATAATGAAGAAAACCGTAAATTGGTTGGTTAAACAACATACAAATCACCTTAAAACATACAAACAATTTCATACATGTAATATATATATATAATTTTTACTGAAGTAGTAGCACTTATTTTATCTCCCACTAAATGAGCAGTTATTCTGTTTACATTAAGTGAATTATATGATAAAGTGATTCTAATCAGAGTTTCCATTCTAAGATGGACGGTAAAAACGTGAACATAAGAAATACAACTACGAAGAATACAAATACGAGGAGAAAGTACTAAGGTGAAACGGTGTGGAGCTAACTTTTGACACGAGAAGGGTAAAACCCTTTAATATAACTAAACATATAGTTATTGCTAGCATTGATATTTAGGGCATCATTACTCCATCTGTTCTAATCTCCATAATCGAGTTTAAAATATCAACCCGGAAAGATTGATTTGACAGTTGCTTTGAAAATACTGCCGCGTGTTGCAAACGTTGACAGTTTATAAATATAGACCAAATTGTGACCAGTTGATGGATTTCTTATACGTAATACCTAGAGCAGTGATTCTCAACCACTGTGCCGCGGGACGTTCCGATTTCATTCGTGCTAGCATTTTTAGGGCAACTAAGTTGTGCAAAACGGTAGCATTAATGTTTCATTTGACGTTCGGTGTCGAACGTAAAAGTAAGTAAAACTATCGAGAGTGTTCGTATTAGGCCCTCAGCTCAGAGAACAACGTCGTTAACTTCAGAAACAAATGGTTGAAATCTAATGAACGCTGTTTTTCAACGTGGAATAACTTCACAAACCAAATATTTATCCATTATAGTGGCGGTTAGTTACGGTGGGGCATTTTTTAATTACTGGAATTAATTTATTCGAGTCCAGCTCGTCCCGGCGTGCTTGATCCTGGCGTTAATAATGTTTTATCATTTATTATGCTTGAGTAATGTAACTTAGCCCGCCACGCCCCGCGTCCGCAGTCCATCTTAGTCATAAAAAAGTAACATCTCACATCGCTAGGTGCTTTTTGCTTTTAATCGATCTTGAATCCTGTGAGGTCAATATACGACTTTAATCAATCTTTCAAAAATTTGCAGCCATTTTGATGATGTTAAAGTGTATTTACAACGAACTTCAAAAAAGATGGAGATTTAATTCAACTTCGTTTGTTACGTCAGTAATATCGACTGAGTGAACCGATTTTGATGAAATTCTTTTTACACACTTCCATCCATCCACCATAAGGACACAAACGCGGCGGCGAATCTTTCGCGTCGCTATTTTTCGAGGCTAGGCTGCCTCGTTTCATAGTAGTTAGTGGTCGACGTACAAATTGTTATTCACGAGCACAGAAAATCTTATATTTTTAAGTAAATAACCTATAGTTATCTTATTTTTTTTTACTCTGAGTTTTCATATACGGATTTGTTCTGGTAGTAAACAAAAAGATAACAATTTTGATTCGATTTTAGTTAAAATATCGCTAGTGTTCGTGGGAAAGCCGGTGGACACTTTTTTAGTATCCATATTAATACTCATTAGTATTCTTGTATTGTTTTTTTTTTCATTTTTTTATAGATAGAACCTTCTATGAAGTTTTAGTGAAAGCTGATATTCTAATTGCTACAACTCTAGTTTTAAGTTGAACGATCGGTCGGGCCGTACCTACAGATGTTTCAAGGGCCGGCCCTACTACAGGGCAAACGGACCAGCCGCTCCAGGCGCCAAGTCTCAGGAGGCTAGGAGAGACTCCTAATATGCGATCATGGTGTAGGTTTATGAGCGCGCTCTTTATAGTGATCACTAACACTCACCTTCACTGCCAGTGTTCCCTCCCATCGTTCTTATTGATTTTGTTTCTGTTGTGATTAACATAACATATTGAATAGTTTAATGTAAATGAAATCTTACATAACAGCACCCATTGTCATCCTCAGCCTATGCCTCTGAAATTAATCATTGTGTATGTTCCCTATATTAGGTAGTCTATTTCATATTTACGTAACTTGGTCCAATAATTTTTACGTGCCCACCTTAGTTGGTGGTAAACTGGGGACGCGTTATAATGCAATAAAAAACCAAGGGTGTCCAACTGACTGCCTTACTAGTTTCAACTTGCCTTTCTATCGTTGAAAAGACGCATCTATATTTAATAGGTTTCAATTTGCCCTTCTATCGTTGAGCAGTCGCGTCTCTATTTAATAAAAAAACATCATTAACTTTTTTTATATCTTGTTTAAAAAATCAGTTAATATTTATGTAGGTCAGCACGAAAACGTTATTAATGGAGGAGGGCAATTAGGCCAAGCCAATAAAACGTCGACATTACTGAAGTTCGTTTCGTCGCGTTTCAAGCACAGACGCTGTTACGAACCGCCGCCGCTTACGACACCATTAACTGTTTAAGATGTAATTTAAAAAAAGAACTTGAGTGATTTTTAAATTTCGAACGAATTTTCTAGGGATAGTAATAAATTATAAGGACGATACGTTACGTTTTATCTAAAGGAAATTGTAAAATAAGACACTCTTGGGACAATCTATCTCCCATCTATGGAGCGTACGGATAGAATATATACGGAAATAATGGGAACATTCCCATATACCTGTGTTTTGCAAATCTTAACAAAACAAACCCTTATACAAGCGTCTGAACGAGATAAAGCAAATGTTTGACTAAGGGTAACTCAAATATACCCAGCAAGATACATTTGGAATAAGTTGAACCTATGCTATTTTCCATACCTAAATATAACTTAATAATTCTTTATACATTTAAATCTAAATTAGAACTATTCCATCTCTCCCCTATTAAGTACGCTATCCTTTATTAGAGTTCCGTAGTACTACTAGGAACCCTTATAATTTCGCTCTGTCCGTCTGTCTGCCCGTAAGTTGGTCCCCCCTATTACTTAACTATTAGACGTAGAATCTTAAAATTTTCTATGTTAATGGAACATGCTAAAAACTCATAAGAAAAAATATTTTGACTGAAATCGGACCACAACTTTTGAAGTTATTTAACAAATACGTTTATAGCGTATCAGATACGAAACATTTCTATGTAAGCGTGTCTTGACACGCTTATGGCTGTGCTCTAGTCTCACTTAATCTAAATCGAGCGGTTTCGTGAACTAAAAATCATTGTATGCTTTGGTATGGGTCCTGGAGCTAGACCGGAATAACGCTAGGAATAAGAAGATACGGTATGCGCTATATATATATATATATATATATATACGATTCCTAAGATGAAAACGCAAGTTAAAATATTTTTGTCTGTCCGTTTGTTTGTTTCGAGTAATCCTCGAAACCTCGATTTTGAAGGGTCTTTCACTGGCAAATATTACAAGGAGTAACATAAGGTACATTACTCTTACAAAAGTAATTGGGGTTCCGCACAATAAACGTTTCAAAATTGCGGTTTTATTTTCCTTTTCAAAGCTTCTAAAACATACGCGGACGGAGGAAAACAGCTAGTTATAATATAAAAATATTGTTGTAATCGAATTGCAACTTTAGTTTAAAGATATAAGGTTTATATTTGTTTATGTTTAGGTATTTAGAATTCTAGACTGCCTGGCGTGTCCTATTGTAAGGTAAAATGATACTTGTTTTAACACGTACGTAATATGACATGTTATGACATCTGTATGTGGGTTGTGTTCTCAGCACTTCTACATGTAAACAAGAAGTAATGTTTATTAACCGACTTTATAAAAAGGGACTAGTGTTACTTATTATAAAACGGCTTTTAAACTCACGTACGTTATATCGGGATTGCCTGACAAGTTTCGAATCCATCTCAGGTCCTTCTTCATGAAACTGGACAATTGAAATGGAGATTTAAACAATTTCATATGTACTTCAGTTGGTAAGCCTAAATAAATAAATACAATGAGCTAGTTACGAGAGCGCTGTCGCGGCGCGAACTTATGTTTTAGTAAATTGAAGTGAAGTAAATGGATGACAGGTTTACCCCTTTGTACAAGAAAAAAATTGTTATTTCAATAAGAATGGTACAGATATTGCATGCCTGATCAGCTTATACTGAAACTTTAATGATCAGGTCTCATTGAGTAAGACGAACTTCTTACCGTAGTGGGTGCTTAATTTACCATTATGAACTTCAAACAGACAGTTTTTTAAAATTACAAACTTATAAAAGAGGAACTAAGGAGGTCGCAGCTTAATCAGCGGCCGGCATTTAACTTGATCTCTAGGTTAAGCAGTTCTAACCATGGCTGGGTAATAGATGGGTGACCAATACTAACACTGGTTTAAAAATATCCGACCTCCACTGTGTTTGAGAAGGCGCGTAAAACAATGGGTCCCGATAAATGTCACTGAGTGACTTTAGTCCTGAGATTGGGGGTCTTCCGGGTATGATGTCAGACGGTAGTCTGACGTCATACCTATTCTTATTTTTAGCGTAATGATATATAGCCAATGGTTTTCATCGCTAAATGGGCTATCTAACACTGAAATAATTATTCAAATCGGATCAGTAGTTTCTGAGATTGGCGCGTTCAAGTAAAAAAACAAACTCTTAAGTTTTATATATTAAGTGTAGAGAAGATAAGTATAAAAGTTAATTAAAGGCAAAACATTAAAACTTTGGTATGTGAGACCGCAAACGTTTTGATCCCCTCTGCCAGTTGTCACACCATGTCACATTTTGGTGATGCCCTCCCTCACTTTAACATATGACGTATTAATGACTAGCCCCGTTATTCTGTATCCCAACTGCAGGGGTTATATTTCTTAAGATATTGCTTTAAGGTTCCTTTTCGTGTTATTATCATGGTCCATACATAAATGAGGGTAGTTGTTTCTAAGAGCATAAATATACTGACACGCAGGTAAACAGGACAGTTGTGCTACGACCGTTGACTTGGTAACATCTATCTAAGTACATTATAATCAGTGTGAGAGAACGTACATACACTAATTTGGTGAGTTATATTAATTAATCAATATTTAATAATATTTACGTAGTATCAGTGGATACTATAGTCCTCCTTGCGGTACCCTAAAACCTTGAATGTGTGTTATATTACATCACACATATAATATGATCTAATATCGCCGGTTGCAAAATAATAACGAAAATTGCTGAGGTGCAGGAAACGCGAGCTGACCGCCTTTTCAGAAGTGGCCGCGATCGCTGTATGTGTGTCTGTCAGTTACGCAACACATCGTTACGGATTTAGACATCAGGATTGAGTTACATATAGTTGCAGTTTTTTATACGAAGCTAAAAATGCAATTAAATCATACTTTGCTGTTGGAATTAATTCTGGTAGGTATACATATATATCTAGAGAGATTATACACTTCTTTAACAAAATTCCAGATGTCATATTAAATCTGTCTATTGAATAAATTCAAACAACATGTTAAAACATTCTTATTCGTAAGGTGTATATATTATATTTTATACAGTCGAAAACTGTATTAAAGATAAAACTGCCTGGAGTTGAATTGCTCCTGTTACTTTATAGTTAACATGCAAAAATGTAATTTAAATTACTTTTAAAAGAGTGGCTAACGAGTTTCTTGCTGATCCTTCTCGTGGCTCGACTCTTCCGAATCAGTGGTAGCTTTTAAAATATTTGACGATTCGAAAGAGCTTGTAAAAGTCTACTTGAATAAAATATCATTTGAATTTGAAAATGGCTGACTGAGACAATATGAACCTTAGGAACGGAAGTACTAACCCCTCTTTAGTTAGTGCAAGAGTCTAAAAACAGGACAGGACAAGTAGAATACTAGGTTAGGTACCTAAAAATTTTCCTAGTAATCTTCAAAAAAATATATTGTTTAATATAATAACATTTCCAGCAAACTCTACAAATATATAAAAATGAACGGACAGCAAACATGTGAAGCACTGTCACGTTATGCTGAAGACAGTGAAATAGTAGATACGTTTGCATCCGTTGTTTTCTTAAAAAGGAGTGGCACCATGTTTTTCTGTTTTTTTTTTTAAGAATACTTTTTAGGTATAATATTCCTCTTTCCCCTCCTACTAAGCCTTAATTAAAAGCTTGTATTAGAAGTGGGTGCGACAATACCCCAACGACGATGGGGTTTGAACCGGGTACCTTGCGGATTTCAGTCCATATACCGTTGAGCTATTGAGGCTATCTGAAATCAAATTGTAATAAGAAAATAACTTAAACAAGTTTATATTAATTCAATTACCATTTCATTTAAAAATATCGGTTCGTCAAGAAAAAGCACCAAGAAAGTCGTTGCCTATTTCCTTAAAACTGTTTGATTTAGACATGTTTAATCGAGGAAGTTTATCTCCTTAACGTGGATTTCGGCACGGTAACGCCCGATTGCCATCGCAAGTACGTTTGTTTATTTAATAAGTAAAGCTATAAAAAAATTTACAACTCCGTAACGCTTGCGGCTGGTCATGGTTTCAAATCACGTTTTCCATACATAATCACCGACGATAAAGTTGGACGATAATCGCGAAGCTCGCGCGAATATAACCTTAGATGATAAAGAAATAGCGATTAAAATAGCCTGCGCCCTTTTCAGTAAACAAAACAGAACAATAACTGACGGAAAGTGGCAATAAAAACGCTGATAATGAAAATTATAGTTTTTCGATGTGATATCACTTTTTCTAATGTACATTTTTCAATCGTATCGTATGCGTTTCATGGCCGTCGGAATGCGAAAACAACGGTCACGTTTTCTGTAACGCGTTTACTTAATGTGAAGACTAATAGAATTTTGCAAACACACTTTAGGTATTAATTATTATCTATACTAGAATTATCATGAGGAAAGCTCTAAAACTACGGGACCGATTTGAAAAATTCTTTCACAGTTACAGTCCTACATTATCCTTTTCTTTTTGTATAAAAGAATATTAGGAATACTGTTTAGGTATGTCTAATATTCCCTTTTCCCCTCCAACTAAAGTTAAATTAAAAGCTTATATTAGGAGTGGGTGCGACAATATCCCAACGGCGGTGGGGTTTGAACCGGGCACGTTGCGTATTTCAGTCCATACCTTATTCCGTTGAGCTATTGAGGCTCTAAATCTCTCTCTCAATGCAATACATAGGCGATAGAATATTTAAAAAAAAAAAAGGAAACCGCATAAAAACTTTGATAATGTTAATCCATGTAAAACCGGAGCGGCCAGTGGTCGGCAACTGAGTCAATCGCTAAGTTAAGTTGCTCTGGCTGCGACCGGTTGATAGATGGGTGACCCATTCTAGCACTGATTTATATTTGATATCCGACCTCCTCCGTGTTTCGGAAGGCACGTAAAACAGTGGGACCCGACAGGCGTCTGTTACCTATAACACAGGCATTAAGTTGTCTACCTTAGGAACAGGCGTCCGTGTGTCATATAGTAAAAAAAAAAAAAAAAAAACATTTTAGTATTAGCGAAACAATAGGTGTTTACCTTGGTATAAAAAATCTTATAGTCTAGTAAAGTAATCAAATGAACTTGCGTCTTTTTGAGTGACTGACTTAATAAATTAAAGCAGAGTAGCTTTTTCTCCGACCAATGTATTTGTTAAACTGAATGATCCGATGATATAAAAATGAGATGGATAATAATTACTTATTCCTTTTACAATTTTTAGGGTACCTTAGTAGTACAAAGAAGTCTTACCGTTTCGCTTTGTCCGTCCGTCCGTCTGCCCGCCCACAAGTTGGTTTTCCCTAGCATTTCCAAACTATTAGACGTAGAGACTTGAAATTTTCCAATTTGATAGAACATGTTAAAAATTCATTAGGAAAATTATTTTGAACGAAATTGCTAACTACTTTTGAAGCTATTTAACGAATACGTTCATCGCGTATCAGATACGGAACCCCTCTAAATAGGCGTGTCTAGACAGGCTCTCGGCCATTTTATTTATAACAAAGTTCATGTTAAAAGTTGTCAAAACTCTACATTCAACGTCCATACCACGTTGAATACACCGGTTCTCGTCCGATCACCGAAGTTAAGCAACGTCGGGCGCGGTCAGTACTCTGACTCTGTACGTCCGTCTGTCTCCGTGGGCCAGTTGGCATAACGGCACTTTGTGAAACGGCGCGTGCCGCCTACTCACGGGCAGGTGGCCGTGCGCGTAGAGAGTGCGCGTGTGCGAGCGCGGGACCACGTACAGGCAGCCGTTGTCTTCGCGCGCCGCGTCCACGGCCGTCCACGCGCCCACGATCAGCTCGGCCGGCCGGAACGGGAAGTAGAACAGGTCCTGGAAGCGTGGGTTTCATATTTAACCAAAGGTTTAAACGAATGTATTTTATCGTCGATTATAACAATTGTTATTTTTTAATCAAATATTTCTTTTATTATTAAAATTTAATATCTCTTTTATTATTAAAATACTTGACAAACGTAAAGGAGCCGGATCTGATAGCATCCCTTCCTTCCTTAAATTTTGCTGAACTGTTGGCTATCCCTATTTAACATATCTTTGAGTTCCGATGTATCTCCAGATATTTGAAACCTTGCCTAAAGTATTCCCTTGTTTAAAAAAGGCGACAATGAATCAATAGAAAATTGTAGCCCAATATCTCAGTCCGTCCCTGTAAGAAAAACATACATTTATGAAATTCTAAAAAGGTACCATAAAAAGTGTGTACCATACCTACCTATACTTAATAAAAGAATATCACATTGCCCAGTGCCTGCTGTGAAAACAGCATTTGGTCAAAAACATAATTATCTTGCACCATGTATCTATAACATATGTAACAGAGTTGAGAACATTAGACCATTGAATGATTTTCAATTTAAACAAAAAATACTCACTTGGCTGAATTCGATGTCATACGATGATACTGAAATGCTTTTAATTGTAGTAAGATGATATACATTACACTCACACTATATTCGTATATATAATTCTCTCTTACATACAAACTTACTACCACACACATACACACGCGCGCACACACACACACGCGCGCGCGCACACACACACAAACACGCACACGCACTCTCTTTCATACAGACACACGCAATACGACACTATATTCTACGTAAACGGCAAATTCATAATTCCTAAAGTTTCGTTTTTAATTTTAATAATTATATAACATTAATTTTCAATTTTACCTTTTTGAATATTTTATGTACTTGGGCATGTTTATATTTGTAAACGGAGGGAGGAGACTGGCTACCGCAACACAGCTTTGCTAATTTTGGTGACATTTGTGAGTCGTTTATAAGTAACTAATAGGCTCCTCTCTCATCCGTGGTTGGTTTATGGTATTGACTTGTATGGAAATATCCTCTACAAGCTTTGTCTCGCTACTTCGTCCGCGTAAAATTGCAAGAGTCCTTCTTAATCTAAAGAGAGGCAGAGCGAGAGAGAGACCTCCTTAATCTGGCCCTATCGATAAATCTTTTCTTAGCGGATTTCTACTAACTATAAACTCCTCCATGCCAGATGTCATCTTTGTACGTTATGCGGTTGTCGAGATTTTGCTTTTTGCTTTTACATAGATGTATATAAAATCAGTGTTTTGTTTGTTTGTATGTATAATACAATCGTTCAATATCTTTGGGCCAATTCTATGTTTTGAACATTAAGACAATAAGACCAATTATATTATTTTTTTTAATAAATGTTACAACCTAATGCGGCGATAGCACAAATTCGGATCGATCAAAATAATCAGATAAGTCCTTAGATTTTCACTTGCCAATACGTATCTGAACACGACATGTATCTACTCTTAGTAATGTTATAAATGAATTTTAAAAAAATACAAAAAAAGGGAGAAAGGACTGCAGCTTCCTTAACAGGTCACGGTGTACCGGAGCTTTTAATTTAAGCTTAGTAGGAGGGGAAAAAGGGAATATTAGACATACCTAAAAAGTATTCCTAATATTCTTTACAAAAAAAACACACCCAAACACACACAATAGATTCACAAGATTTCTTTTTCTTTTTTTAATATTAACATTTTTTTTTTGTTTTCTTCAATATATATAAATAGAGTGGATGTATGTACCTTTAAATAATGTTCGCCTTTTATGAAAAGCACGCACGACATATAGGTGTAACCATTGGACATCTATATTTTATATATAAAGTTGAAGAGTTTGTTTGTTTGAACGCGGTAATCTCAAGAACTACTGGCCAAATTGGAAAAAAATCTTTCAGTGTTAGATAGCCCATTTATCGGGGAAGACTACTGACTATATATCATCACGCTAAAATTGTTCGCCTAAACCAAGTCGCGGGAAACAATTAGTAGTATATTATATAGTTTTTAATTTTACCGCGATACGTCTGCGCTTTTTAAATTATACAAATTTAACTCAAAAATACATCTTATATTTCCGTTCTCCCTCCATTAAGAAGTAATGCTTCCAAGTAATAACGACACAGCAATTTAGTCCTCCATATTAAAATTTAATTACACTTAATTACAAATTTCGTTAAACATAGATAATGTCAAAGGTGCTTAAGACTTCTTACTAGCGAAGTCAAAATTTATTTAGTGCGTTATTTTGTTGATGTTCCCTGCTAAACCGATGGTGCTGGTGCCGACGTCAACACATGAAAAGGTGTCTACTGAGTAATCGTAATAAAATACCAATTATTTTTTGCTTTTGAGTTCCTTGGTGTTTTTTGAAGGCGGTTTTATTTTATTTTAAAAATTTTAGTCGAAAGTAGTTATTTTTTGTCTATAAATAATATGGTTAGGCGAACTAAACGCACTGCTCTAATAACAGGTGAGGTTTGGGAATAAATGAAACCATCATCGACGTATAACAATGTATGTGTATGTGAAGTTTTAGAATTTTATTAATTTCTCAAAAAATCGCTGGACCGATTTGGATAAAACATGAGGCCACCTCTAAAGTATGGTCTATAAAACAAAAAATGAATTATTAAAATCGGTTCATAAATGGCGGAATAATCGTGTAACATACATACAAAAAAAAACATACACTAGAATTGAGAACCTACATTTTTGAAGTCGGTTAAAAATACATTGTTCGATAGTGACGTAATAAACTTTGTTATAAATATTTTAATTGACAATCAGTAATATGATCATATAGAAAAATTGTTCCAATAATTACATGTAGTCCATGGAATCCTGTTGCTATAAAAAAAGTAGAGCCATAAATTCTACCCACCTCGCTCCCAGAGAGTTGGTGCCTATACCCAGGTAAATATTGATATTCTGATTGATAACTGAATAATATAGTATAATACTAATTGTTGTCAGTGTCCAGTTTTATTCATTATATCAATCTCTATATATATATATATATAAAATGCAGGATTTGGTTGCTACTTCAAAATACTACAAATAAATAACATTTGTACTAAACCTTTTGAGTTACATGGCATATAAAATTATTATTTCGTAAAACATAAGACCAGTGCATGTTTTGTGGAAAAACACATCATGGAGTTTGGTTAATAGCAGACAAGTCCAAATGCAGGCAAGACAACGTCTGCCGGGATTGCTAGTTAGATATAAATCACAAAATAGGAAATAAGGTATAAATTCATAATTTATAACTTTTAACCTATTTTAATATTAGTTCCATACAAGTAGGATTTTGGTAAGCTCGTCCACATGTAACAAAACAATTCGGACAGGATTGATTTTCTTTCCAGGGTCCGCCATGAACCCCCTACTGGCGCAACCATGCCACCTCTACCCCGACACCACGCTAAAACCATTACATTTACAACATCGAAAGGATTACGCGTAATTGAGTTAAAGGTGACCGCGGATATTGCAATGTCTCACTTGCTCATGCCAGCTTACCGTACAAATTAAAATAAACATTTACATCGAATGCTATATTTACCAATATTACAGGAAGCTCAATACTTACACTCTATTTCTGTAACAGCACATAAACGGTTTACGAAGCGACATACGCACTCGAGCGGCTTACGCAAATCTACAACAAACGATCGTATTTTAAAAGCCGCCGGATAAGTAGCGTGTGTGGCCACTTTTACATCGATACAGATACATCATGCTTACCCTATATCGTAGCTGGGCAACGCACAACGATATATCAAAACTAAGTATCCCTAATAGAAAGCCACTCCTCAGCGTTCAGTCATGTAATAATAGTTGCAATTTCACGGCGCTTAAATCAGATAAGGCAGTACGGCTTTGAGTTCTGAGCACATCTATATTCAGGACTCAAATGTACAATAGCTATTCAAAGAGTTTCTAGAAAATGTTTAAATTAGTTAAGACGTTATGGCTTCAAGTCCTGAATATTCAGGACTCAAAAGAAGAACTGAACAATGCTTTCTGATATAGACTGAGGAGTGAATTTTCATAAAATTGTGTTACGGAAATGTGATCGGATCGGGCGAACGGAAGTTGAAAGGGAGATATAATTTAGTGAAGATAGAAGGAGAGTGCTGCGTTTCATATATTACTGTAGGTGTAGCTACTGAGGTGCGAGTACACATATTTTTGTTACACCTATTGTCTATAAATAAAATATATGCAATATAGTATGTTTAAAGGGGAAAAAATACATCGAATAAAATTACATGCTTTATTTATTAATATTGTACATTAGATATAAAATAATCTTATTTAATCGTTAGCACTTTTTATAGCTGACTACTAACAAAAAGTGCGAGCGAGAAAGGGAGAGGGCGGTACTGTCTTTTATATTTATACATAGGTACAATCACGATTTCTATCAAATTAATCCATTTAATCCCAACTTTGCATCCGTGATTATGTAAATAGGATACACGCTAAGTGGGGATAGGGGGTAGGGGGTTGGCAACTTTTCACTTTAAAAGGGTTTTTTCGATGGCCCTCCATCCCGGGGAGGGTCCGCGGTCGCCCGAACAAATACGTGGAAAGTATGAGGACTAATTCGATTTTGTTTTGTATTTTGTCTATGTAAAATTTTTGGTGGATAAGTACTTGGGAGAGCAATGCTTCCATGTTGTTTAACGCTAAAACCAGTAGATGTATTATTAATTACTAGCGGACCCAGCAAACGCTGTGTTGCCCGAACATTGGGTGACTTACTATTTATTACATTCTTAAGTCTTACAATATTATTCCCGTCTCATTCCCATTTCAATTCCCGTTTCCTATCCCTTTACGCATTCTTTAAAAGTTATATCAAATGCCATAAGGTTAACTAGTAAGAGGTAGTAAAAGTAATTTTACAAACGAACACTCGATGTAATCTTAATGTAGTTTTATTGTATTTAACTGAATATATTAAACCATAGCATGTGTAAAAAGGTGATATGTTTAAAAAGTCTCTACTCCTTTGAATCGATTTCATAAAATACTTTTTTTGGAATTATTTAAAACGAACAAAGAATATACAAAATGAAGTCAAGAATGTACAGCACAAATTCAATTACAAAAGCACATAACTCAATAATAGTATATTTAACTTCATTTTTAATATAATAAAACAATCAAATTACAATTTTAAAAAATAATAATTTTCTGCTCTTGAGGTATTCCTGATAAATACTAAAATAATAAATGATATTATTATGAACAAATTATCATACCCAGCATTTAAACGAAACTGAACTTGTAAGATGGTTTAAGTGCAATAAACGTTGTGTGACTTTAAACTGGCTTCTTATTATGAACCCGCCGAGCTATATAGCTTATTTACTAGTAATTACCTGCGACTTTGTTCATGTTACATTAGTGACTTAATTCTTGTACGGAACTCTTAAAATTGAAGTATTTCTTGATTATTTCTTGAAACTTCAGATATTGTCAGTGAAATTCCTCTTAGAATCGGTCCAGCCGTTTAAGACATGACTCATAGTCAATAAACAGACAGACATATATAATTTCATGTTAGAAATAGAATTCAGTTTTATTACTCTGCATGAATATAAATGACACAATAATAGAATATTAATTTTTAATTTGTACTTATTTAAACACGGCTTAAAGTAGAATCAAAGCTTTTTGGAAATTTTATAATATATATAAAAAAAGTTAATATTAAATTATTTCATAATTTAATTTATTATATTGAAACTTTCCTGAAAAGGGGACATGAATTATTGTTTTTATTTTATCTATCACCTTTTTTAAAGGCTGTTTCCTCTCCTAACCCCGCTGGGCTAGTATCATAACCGAACCAGACATTACACTGAACGTTATATATACGCAGAGTTTTTTTTTCGTGGGGGCACGCAGTGGTGCCCCAATGAAAATTTCGAAAATATCAAAAAATTAAAAAAGAAATTACAGAACTTGAAAATGAAATGGGCATGTAGACAACTGTAAACACGGTAGAAGTTACACTTCTTTTTAAATCACTCTCTCTATCTTCACTAGCTTATATCGCACCCTCAAGTCTCAACTTCATTTCACCTCGCCCGATCACACTTTTCGTAACGCTCACGTTACGCTCTCGCCAGCTTACTCCCCAAGTGAAGCGTACGTAAAGAAGTTTTACTTTAAAATCCTCAGATACCGACTTCGGTTACAATCAACTAGCCTTCATAATATCCTTCCGTGTCATGCGACTTATGCCGGAGCCAGACATAGCTCAAAGTGTTTGTACATCTTTGTACTGAAGACTACAAAGTTCTACAAAACTTAGCGCAGCTACCATTAGTCCATGATCATTCAAACGAAGCTGTCTGGCTCCGGCATAACAAATGTACGAAATAGGTATACTTCTGCGGAAATTAGTTCATTCATGTTTATATTTAGAACGGTTTGAACACAACAAACCTTGTTGTTGCTCGCGTTCAAACGTGTATTGACTAAGCATGCACATTACTAAGGAATAATGGTCAGATGCATTACGCGTGCCTTTGAGTCATGAAATCCCGAACTAAGCCGCTTGTTCCATGTAGAACGGGGTTTTAGAAATTCCACAAACAATCCTATTTCATAATAGGACAGAAATAAACGTTACATATGATGACTTGTATATATTAATTACGTACGCCTAATTAACAAGTCTCTTGTAAACCCTTAAATATTGACTTAGGTCACGACCAACAAAACTTTAATTATTGTCGAAATAAATCTACACATATGAATTTAATTGAAGTGTCTGTTTGTAACGTTAATTTTTTATTGCTAATTGCATATACGTATGTATATACGTACAATACCTATAGAAATAGCGCAAGTTAAAACATTTTTTTCTGTCTGTTTGTTACGGGTAATCTCCGAAACTGTGTGTGTTTGTTATTGTCAGGAGAAAGTTCGTATGAAATAAAAAAATTAAGAAATTTGCGCGGAATTTTAGAAAATTTATAAATATTTAACCACATAATAATAATTATTTTTTTATAAACATTATGGCTAATATAACGGGAACGGGAATACTATGGGATAATAGAATGTAGTAAATGGTAAGTTACCAACCAACGTTTAGGAAGATTAACGTCTGCCGAGTCCGCTAGTGTATATATATTTATTATATATGCAACAAACACTGTTACACACGAATTTTATATATTAGATATTTACTTATACAAATGACACATGTATTACAAATCTTAAGGAAAATTTACTTAGCCAAATAGAGATAGGAAACTAGACCGCGGCGTCAGATAATAACTATGATTAAACTAGCATTCTACTTCTACGAAGCGATACAAACAAGATTTCAGATTCATATACAAATGTGTGACTAAAAAAACTCTTAACATAACAGTATTAGAGTGCGTACAGTCAAAAAATGCACGCCCCTGTAAAGTATTCCCGTCTAAGTGCACAATAGCGTGTACACGTAAACACGCAAGCGCGCCAATATCACTGGCTTATAGTGCGTGGTCGAGTTTGAGTTTATAATAAAAAAAAGGTGCACACGAACAAGCAAGCGTTGCTATTAATTAGTGAAGGGGCGTGCATTTTTAGACTGAAACATCCATTCATCACTAAAAGGTTCCAAGAAAGATTTGGACGATAGCAGTGACAAAACGGATTGTCACAAACAATATTCAAATCATAGACGCTTCGATTTTTTTTTTTGCGAGAGCTGTTGAAGTTAATGTCCGATAAAATTGGCAGATTGCTGTGGAGTGCGGATAAATATTGAAATATAGGCGTTGACTAACAGCATAGATAAGACGATTGCCTAAATTTTTTATCATCCATTTATTGCTTTACAAGATTAATAGATACGTAATATAGAGATTAATGCGTTTTCATTGATTACTTAATGTTCAGATAAATAACTTTTATAATCTGAGGATAAATAATTATTGTTGGAAAGTAAAAAGTAAAGCATAAAGCTTAATCTTTATATATATATATATACTGACTAGCGAACAAAAAACAATAAAACAGAGAAATTATTGAAACAAATTAGCAGGTATCAGATTATAATAATAAATTAACAAAAGTATCATTTGATTAATGAGGTTATTTGGAAATAAATCACAAATAATAGATAATATTGTTTATGAATGGTTAACTAATAACCTCATTTGTGTCTTCCTCAAAATATAAGTTGAATAGAACAATGGATAGGTACTGAGCTGTGCAAAAGTATTTCCTAGAAATATTACGAAACTAGATGCAGCCCACAGATAGAGCAATGAGCTCAAACTTTCGCAATTCCTAACTCCCACACTCTAAGGATCAAGTGACACCATTTTATGAACTAGGGATGTACGTTGATTACCGAAATCGAAGTCTGAACCGAAATTTCAAATTAGATTTTTCGTAGTCAAAATTGGAAGTCCAGTAAAAGACAGATAATGTAGTATTTAATTTTCAACTGTTTCTTTAAAGAATACTACCAATACTTTTGTACAGTGCTTAATGTGATGCACAGTTAAACTATGTTTAGATGTGACTTTAAGTTACAATATTGCATGAGCCAGACATAGCTTGATTTGAATGATCATGTAGTGTGGGGACTTTGTGTAGCTACGCAAAGTTTTGTAGAACCTTGTAGTCTTCAATGACAAAAAAGTACAAGCACCTTGAGCTGTGTGGGGCTCCAGCATAAAAGACGGTTGGTTAGCGTCGGTCATTCACGACCAGTGATCCGTAGTGAGCAGACGTGTCATTTCAGCTGTGTCAACAAATAAAACAACAGTAAGTGGGTACATACCCACTTACTGTTGTTTTATTTGTTGACACCACACCTGATTGATTGTTAAGATTGTTCTAGGAGTGAATGCAATAGTACCTCTTCAGTGTCGGGGTTTGAACTGGATTCCGCAATGTATCTGACATTGCGGAATCCAGTCCATCCTTTCCAACGTTGAGCTATTGAAAGTCTACTTATCTATAGTTCGATTCAAAAGTATATCAAAGCCAAAGTTGGAGTCAGATATTTTATATCGACGTTGAACATCCGTAACATCCCTATTATGAACTGCCTCAATGAATTGATTCTAAACGATTTTAATTGAGCGCAACGCAAAAAATACAACGACAAATTAAATAATTGCACTTGATTGTTCGTAACATAAAAGAATAAAAATTATACGATTTCCAAAAGAGGTTTCCAATTTGACTGCGTTCTTTAATCTGTGTGTCGATGCCTACTGTTTGTGAAGCACAGAGCAGTTTTAAAAAAAAAGTTGTAGAATTGTTGCATAATTCTACTAGCAGTTTCCCGCGACTTCGTCCGCGTAAAATTTAACTTGTAACAGCACTTAGAGCTCTTTAATTTAATCCTATCGAAAAATCCGTTCTTAACTGATGTTTACCACTTCCCAGACAAATTTCTTTTTTGTACGTCTGATTTTTTTTTTATGTTACAAGGGGGCAAACGAGCAGGCTGCAGGCACCGAAGTGCCTACCGGCGCCCATGGACATCTGGTGGCGGCACTCCATGATTGTTATTCAACTGTACACAGATTAATAATTTTTAAATTTAAAGTAAAATAACTATTTTTGAAGTTTGAGCAAGAAAATTGAAGAAAAGCAATAAGTTTTAGCTGGACAAAATTTCAGAAAAGGGGAAAAATGAATGCCAGTAAATAATGTTCCACTTAAAATGGGAAATATTTATCTCATACTAATTTGACGTTTAAACCGCGTTACATGCACCCAAAGAAACTGACAAATTAATTTGTCGAAAATCGGATAAAAAGAGAAGTGATAGTTAACAAGACCTTTTTGGGCAAAACCTTCTTTCTTATGACATAATGAATAATGCCGGAGCCAGATATAGCTTCATTTGAATAATCATTTCAATGATCATGTAGTGTTGCCAGGGACTTTGTGTAACTGTACAAAATATTGTAATACTTTGTGGTCTTCAATGACACTTTGAGCTATGTCTGGCTCCGGTATAAAAAAGCAATTATCATATATTATCATCGAATACCATTCCAGTAACTCCGTATTCGTTATTAGCTCCCAATGTTTGCATTTGGGACTTCCTTCGTTCAGCCATAACCGAATTCCTTCTCGTCTCTAAAGCCTTGAGAGTTTCTCTTCTCGCAAGTGCGTGTAACCTTAGGAATGTCTAGAAACTGTAAAGGTTTATCCACACTACAATGTTGTTTATGTTTTTTTAACTTATTTGACTTGACATATTAGTTTGTATGGGTCAAATCATAGATGTTAAATTAGAAACGAAACGTTACGTTCCTGGCGTTCGAATAAGTTAAAATTTTGTATATTTGTTTTTTTTGTTTTTTGCGCCCACTGCTGGCGATAGGATGCCACCAGTGAATTAAAAAAACTGTTACAATATTTTAGCTTTTATATTACATTAATTTATACTACTAAACTTTTTAAAATAAAATTTATTTAGTTACATTGTTGCTATGTTTTAGTAAAGTTGGTTAACAAAATTTATCTGGGATTGAGGCACTGAAGTTGAACCACAAGGTATCCTAGTTCAGATTTAAAAGCTGATTTTATAATATAAATTTATTAGCGTCATATACAAATGTATAGCCTGTAAACTGAAAAATAAAATTAAAAAAAAAGTAAAAAAGACACTATAACTTTCCAGATTTCTTTAAAATATTACAGTTGGCACTCTGATAGGGTTGATAGGAAAATGGCACTATTCTAAAACAATATTATAAAATACGCACACTTTGAGTGTATAAGCACGCTAATACTTTATAAATCTACTGCCTTCTGGATCTATTTTGTGTTTTATAATTTTATTGTCTAAAAACATAAAACTATGCTAAAGTTTGTGTAAAATTCTTTTTAGTGTTAACTTCTTGTTTCATAATTTGAACAATGTTTTCTTTCACCCTCTTTGCCGAAAGTTTTTAATATGCTAGTGTGTAAAAAACAACTTATCTTTAAGCTTAGTTCTTCTAGGATTCCTCTTGTACACTAGAAAGTACTAATTGTATTGTATATGATTTAAATAAAGATATTTGAAAATGAAAAAATGAATGAATGAAATTTGACACTGCCCTTATGTTTAACAAAATAAGTATTTAACATGGGACATCAGTCAAAAGGTCTAGTATAAATGCCATCTGTTGTTGACTGCAACTGAGTCAAAATATAGTAAGTCCTCTAAGTATCTTTGTCATCTCATGATTTAGAATTTGGCTTTAATAATGTGAAAAAATATTAGGGAAACCTTATCCTCAAGCCAAATGCCAATTTCTCTAGATGTAATACTTACATGTCTTAATGCTTTCATAATTCTAACTTCATTCATGATTTTGGCAGGGTCATTCAAAACATTTATCTGTCCATTTGTTAATGTGTTCTCTGAAATTTTACAAGACTTCATTTTCAGCACAAGTTTATCTTTTTACTTTTCTAAATCTATACATACGAGGTAAATATTAATTCCCATTTGATTATAATTCCCAATATTATTTTCGTTACCGTCGCCCAATTGGCTATATAAAATACTTAAAACTAAACTGATATGAATACAATACACTATAATGCCTCTATCTTTGGCTTTATTTTATTTATGACCTTAAACAACGACCTATGAAAAATTTTCAGATCCTTATCAGCAGAAGTGAAAACATATAGTGAATATATATTATTCTATTACATATTCCGAAATACCTAAAAACCGCACCTTTCCTTTTCCCATATGGACTGTTCTTAGCTGCCAAGTTCAGTTTTTATGCGTTTTTTTGACAATTTTAGGACAGACGAACGTGCGTTCTACAAATGGTCGCCATCATAAAAAGCGCTTTAATCAGCAGTCGTATCAGTTCTACGTAGACTATAATCATTACGTATCAACACAAAGTCATACATAAATTATTTGGACACATTTATTACTTCTTATTTATCTAGGGAGTTAAGTCCTGGCATTACTTTATCACTACTAAATATATTTCAGAATTCCCAAATTTTGAAAAACTCGTCCATGATAACCCTCGTTTCTCTCCTTTCAAATTTCATTACTTCAAAGTCTAAAGATTCTATAGGGCAATTCATCGAAAGCGGTTCAATAGTTTGGACGTCAAACGTAACACAGCTACTCTCATATTTATAATATTATCAAGGATATCATTATGAATATTTTATTATTTTGTAATAAAATTCTATCCCTACTTATCTTTCGGTTGCCTGGAAGAAATCGCTAATTAGCGATAAGGCCGCCGATTGTACCTGCAGTACTTGTTATTATTAAGACAAAATATTGTGTAATATGTATTATTGTGGTGTACAATAAAGAATATTCATTCATTCATTCATTCAAGGACAAACTTATTCTAAATGAAATAGTAAACAAAGAGAATTTCTTCCTTAACGACAACAAGTAGCTCAGCTCGCATCTTACCATGAGAAACTAATAGATTTTAGGGACAAAGAAGGAAATAAAACAAATTTAAGACACACAAAATATCAATCAAATCTAATTGCTTCGTAGATGTTAAATAACGTTTAAACGTAAGGAATAAAGATATTAAAAAAATAGAAAAAGAACAACGCAGAAAAATAAAGCTGCTAAAGTGGAGTATTCTCAAGACAAAAGGCTGCGAGCCTGAAAGTAACTGAGTGAAAGCGTTTATCATACAGGAAATTTACGCTTGGCTGAATGTTAGTTACTGGTGCATCGAGGTATGTTTAATGTAATTCATTCCGATGACTCAACTTGAAGCGAAATACTCAGGTAATGCCTAGTGGACGAGAATTGACGACTTTTTCGTTACTTGAAGATTTTATCATTACATGACGATTTTGTCGTTACTTGAAGATTTTGTCATTACAGGACGATTTTATCGTGACTTGACGATTTTGTCGTTACTTAACGATTTTGTCGTTATTTGACGATTTGGTGGTTACTCAGCGATTTGGTGGTTACTTGACAATTTTGTCGTTACTTGATGATTTTGTCATTACATTACGATTTTGTCGTTACTTGAAGATTTTGTCGTTACTTGAAGATTTAATGTCATTACAAAATGGAATCGGATATTACAACACCACGATATAAGGTGTTGAGATATGCATATAAGTCTATTTAGTTGTTGGGCGATGAACGTCTTAATACAAGGTCATAGCAATATTTTAAATAATAAAAATAGAAACAACTAATCCAATTCAAATAATTTTTATTCATATACATTGATGATATAAAATATTATAATTATTAATTTATATTACAGAACTTTGAACCCAAAAGGGATTACTACTGGAGCGGCTCAGCAACCCAAAAGGGATTACTACTGGAGCGGCTCAGCAACCCAAAAGGGATTACTACTGGAGCGGCTCAGCAACCCAAAATGACTTTTGGCCTCCGACATGATTTCGCGCCACTTGTGTCGGTCTTGCGCTGTCTCTTGTCAGTTTGCAGCTTGAAGATCACGCAAGTCCCATTCGACGACATCACGCCAGCGATATCTGGTTCGCCCAACTGGTCCTCGACCAATCGGTTGTCCAAGTTGACAAGTTGGGATACGAAAACAAAAAACCATGCCCCACCACTACCACTCGTTGTACAAAAAATTAAGGATGTTTCAAAGGCATTGAAAATATATATATATTTTTTTTCATGTTACAAGGGGGCAGACGAGCAGGCAGCAGGCACCGAAGTGGCTACCGGCGCCCATGGACATCTACACGACCAGAAGGCCAACAGATGCGCTGCCGGCCCTTAATGACGACTTTTAGGCCACCGGGAAGTCTCACAAACCGAACGAAACGCGACAACAATACCATCATCTTAAAAACCGCTTTATCTTAGTGGGCTAATTATATTTATAGCTAATTAAAATAATGCCAGAGAGCGTAATTTCTCGAATGAGTACAGATTTAAAAATGATTTATACTCAATTAAAATTTCGTAAAGGTCTCATAACAACACATCAAGCAAAGTAAAGCACACAAACAAGTTAAAAAATATATAAAAGAAAAACTGTACTAAAATATGCTGTCCAGTTATTTGAATAGCAAATACAACAACTTATTGATTCTGTGGATTCTATCAGATGAAATGTAACATACGAGTATGAAATGAGATGTAATAATCAAAACATTGTATTCTATTATATAAGGTAAAAATAATTGCACTCTTTTGATAAATTACAATTTACTAAAATTTTTTCAATTAATGATTGACACTACTACTAATTTTATGTTAAATTTGAGTAACTCGTTAAATTCAATATTAAAGTTAAGGCTTGAAAACCGTTTCACGTTACGACTATGTCAATACTTAATAGGCTAAAACGAGTCAAAAGAGTTTCCACAAATAGCAAGGCGAAAAATTTGCTATTTTTATCAAATGGATTGCATTAAATCCAACACGATCTTATAATAATAGGAACATAGCAAACTAAACATGTGTATCAGGTCATATAGTGTCTAGATACTAAATATGCGTTAATTGTTTCACGTGACATTTATTAATCCTTTTAAAATATATGTACTTGTGGTGCAATTACTTGATTCAGCAGTGAGATATTGGAATACACCTTTTTTATTTTTATTTAATTAGGGCAAGGAGTCAGGCTTGGTGATTTTTTTGATTTTACTCTTTAAAAGTTTAGTTTATCTTTATTCACTTAGTTTGAAATCTTACACTATTAAATAAAGCTGAAGAGTCTGTTTGTTTGCTTGAACACGCTAATCACAGGATCCACTGGTACGATTTGAAAATTCTTTCTATGTTAGAAAGCCTATTTATTGAGGCTATATATATATCACCACGCTAAAATTGAATGTATTTTTTTACATAATTTTACGCGGATGAAGTCGCGGGCACAGCTAGTAATTAATAAAGTACTATGGACATAGGACAAAAGAAAATGCATTGGGACAACGCGGATAATGAAAAGAAAATGCATTGCGATAAAGACTATGCATTGCGACAATGAGGTAAAGCCTGGAAACCTACCTCAATACGCCGATGTAGATCAGCTTTTTTTGATTTTTCTCTTTTATAAAAATATGAATTTTAGTTTATCTTTATTTAATTAGTTTTGAATATATTATACTAGCTGTGCCCACGACTTCGTACACGTAAAATTAGCTTAAAACAAAAGGTTCTTATATTTTACTGAATAATTGTAATTAAACGGATTTAGTATGAATATCTATATATGTATATTAAAATGAATCTCTATTTCTTTTGGTCATGGCATCACAAGTGAACGACTGCACCGATTTCGCTTATTCTTTTTTTGTTGTGTTTGTTCTGTAGGAGAATATTCTTATGTAAGAAAAAAAGTAAGAAGATTGCGCGGATAGTTAATTATAAAAATATTAAGCGCTTTTGACAATTTAAACCTGTTTAATGTAACTTTACGGCGTTTGACATAACATTGACATAATGCTGCAAATACAGTCAAAGAGGATGTGTGAATGTTTAAGAAGATATTGGGAAAGGGAACGGGAACTAGAAAGGAAAGGGAAGGGGAATAATATTATAGGATAATTATAACTAACTCAATATTCAGGCAGGACAATATCTGCCGGGTACGCTAGTTTATAATAAGGGAAAGATCTAGTTTTAGAGAAAAGTTTTACGAATAATATTTGTATATGACATGCATGAGAAACTATAGTTTAGTTTCTCGTATCGTAAAGAAAACGTTACTTTACGAATAACCTTTGTAAAGTCTATCTCCTGATGATGCTTCGGTGTCGAAGCGAAACGTGCGTTGAGGCACATTAAAATGGTAAAAACAAGACTTCAATACACTTTTAAGAAACGCTAACTATGCTTATAAGGATACCAAACATCCTTCCTTAGTCTTCTACGTTAGAGCTAAAAGATGTATGGAAACTTGAGACAAGGTAAATAACTTGGATTTAAAAATATATTTTACCCTTTCATTATTAATTACAAACTGAATTTTTGTTATAAAAACATCAAGACGTGATAATGTATTTAGTCTGTGCCAGAAGACATTAAAGGAGTCGTTTTAAGTTAATAAGAACATACCTGTGTATAAATCTGATTCTGCCCTTTCGGAAGGTTGAGTTCAGTCGGCTGAGTGGGAGACACCGAGGCGACCTGCGAGCTCTTTTCCGGTGGGTGCTGTATGCGCGCCGCTTGCTCCAGTATAGCCTTCTTTTGCTCTTGTCCCGCCGCGAAATATGAGAATACGCACAGAACGGCATAGCAAATCTGATCCGCCTAGTGTTCAAAATTACAAAATTTAAAAAAAAACAGCGTGTCTTCTCCGGTGCACAGACGGGCTGAAATTTACTCCTTTCATAACGCGTAACGTCTGATCTAAATACATTAAATGTAAGAATCTATTGCGAAGGAGTAAGCTTCAATAAAATTACTATTATTTAATTAAAACCTAGCAAGAATTATATATTATTACTTTAATAAAAGTAGCTGCCGACAGTGATAGTTGTCAAGCATGACTAAATCGCAGTGTATAAATAGTTAAGTTTTAATTCATCTGGTTACGTTAAATATTGTAAAAATAAACAACGTAACGCATCGGAGAAAAGTGCCTTAAAGAATTAGAACTAAAATACATATTAGCACAATGACCAAATTGAATAATAATGAACATAAATTATATGTTAAACAAAATTCCTTCAAATTTTAAGATTTATCGATCAATTTAGGGTATAAACGATAACTCCTTAGTAGTGCCGCAACACTGCCACTAATAAGAAGTTGCAAGAAATGTACTATCCTGTCACGTGAAACAGGAAAGTAAAAAACTTTTATTAAAAATACAGACAATATTTCTGGACTGTTCCTTATTTTAATACGCCCTTAAAACTGCCGTTATAAAGAATTAATGTTATCGTAAATCGTTAGGTGGAATGGCTTTTGGTCATTGTCCTGGTAAAGTTAAAAAGATTGCAATATCTTTTATACAATGAGCGAGCAAAGGACAGCAAGCGAGAAGAAATTTATAGATAAAATAAAAAAGAAAAAAAAAACAAACGTGTACATACATTAGAGTGAGTTATGAAACGTAAGGTGCATAATTCATCTGACTTCCATGGACTTCGACAACGAGATAGTACCGAGTAAGCCATATCGAGAAGAAACGATGGAGATCAAGCACTACTTTGTCTGCCTACAACATAAAACAGGGATCTATGAAATAAATTAAAGGAAAAATAAAAGAATACAAGGCGATGATGGGACAAATATGCGTCACAGGTGACTCACCATTATCGATTTGTATTTCCTCTGGATTATTTGTCTCGTCTTCGGATCTGGAATAAAGAGAAGAGAGAAATTTCTTAGCATTCCATGAGTGCCGGATCCATCGCGTTGCAGAGAAAGGACCCATAGCAGTGCCCGGGACTTGTGCCCAAGGTGTAGGTTTAAGAGCGCGCTTTCTGGTGGCCTAGTACACTCACCTTTACTGAATAATTAAATATTTTCATGCAAATATCTTACAAAGATTTAATTAAAAGTTACAACTTTAATTTAATTTCGTACTTTAGGTACTTAAAACGTCAATTTTTACACATCAACAAAGGTTGTCAATTTGACTGTATTTTTTTTACGCTTTTTTTATTTAAAAGCTAGTACGTCCCGTGTGGCCTCATTTCAATTTAGTCCAGGTCTGACAATTTGAAACGGTTTTTTTTAATAAATTTTATACTTATTTTTATCTTATTCTTTTTAATATTTATATTATACTTAACCACTGAGTTTAGGAGTACTTTGATCTGATATAAACTTACAAAACATGCATTTTCACAGTTCTGCTTTTTCATAGAATGTCACTAGTATTACACGAATCACGTACCGTTAGACCTCACTCGCACGAGCGCTTTTTTACCGCGCTTTAAAATAGCGTTCATATAGAACATATGAACTCCCAAGTTTGTGTTCACACGGCAGCGCTTTTGTAACGCGACGCTTTTTTATCGAGCTATGTTCTATTTTCAATGCTACTTATATAAATATATGTACGCTATGTTTTTGGTATCGACAACGCTAAAAAAGCGCCAACGCTGAGATTGAACGCAACGCTTTTTAACTCTCGTGGGAATGACGGCTTACAGGATAC
>JANCMC010014846.1:76397-91960 GCA_024363005.1 Charaxes varanes
CAACTTTTCATATTTTTTAAACTGAAATATCATGTACTTTACTCGTAATAAATCGATATTAAGCAAAAATAGAGGTAATTTAGGGAATATAAACTATATGACAAATTTCTAAGGTTTTCAAGTATCTTCTCAATTTGGATGATACCTTATAGAATACATCTGCTTTACGTAAGATTGTAAATTTTTTATAAGTTTACAAACATTTGCTCGTAATAATTCCCCATAGCAATCGCTTATAAACAGTGGTACATAAACTATAGTCGAACTTTCTAGGGTTTTCAAATATCTTCTCAATTTGGATGATCCCTAACAGACAATCTAATTACATCCGCCTTACGTAAGATTGTAAATTTTTTATAACTTTACACTGCAAACATTTGCTCGTAATAATCCACCAAAGAAACACCTTATAAACAGTGGTACATAAACTATAGTAGAAATTACTAAGGTTTTCAATTGTCTTCTCATTTTGGGTGATACCTAATAAACAATCGAATACATCCGCCTTACGTAAGATTGTAAATTTTTTATAACTTTACATTGCAAACATTTGCTCATAATAATCCGCCATAGCAACCGCTTATAAACAGTGGTACATAAACTATAGTAGATCTCTCAAAGGTTTTCAAATATCTTCCCAATTCGGATGACCCCTAACAGATAATCTAATACATACATACATACATCCGCCTTACGTAAGATTGTAAATTTTTTATAACTTTACATTGCAAACATTTGCTCGTAATAATCCGCCATAGCAACCGCTTATACACACATATCATTATATTTACGACGTCATTCATGCCAGTCGGACCTTAATGGAGACGACACCGTGTTCATATTTAAACAGTAGGTATTTCGGGTTATTCCAACATGAGTACACGCGATCTAAAATCCTTTGCGTTTAAGACTACATGTACTCGTTAATAATGAGCAATATTTCCATCTCAGTTGACATTACAATAGGAGTTTTTCGTACTAATTTTTAATAGGGATGATATTCATGTCACGCTTGGACATGTCAAGTATAATTTTATTGCGTTCCTGGCAAAGTAACAATCAATAGATCTTCCGAAGGTTATTTGCATTCCATTAAATAGCAGTATATTACAATAGGGGCATCCGTTTATGTTGACACCGTACAAACATGGAGGACGTATCTTAAGCTGATCGGTTTTATTATGCAAAATAGACCGCATAATCCTTTATAGATTCGTTTTAATTAATTATCTGTAAAGATATGTATAACTTCCGCTCACATTTTTGGAAAATTTATTTATAACAGATCGGCGACTGGTCGAACATTCGCCGATAAACCTTTTTGCGTAAAACGAAATATACTTGAACTATAGTTCAGAAAAAAATAACAAAATTTGACAATTAATATAACATACGGTGGTCACGATGACGCTTTGACACAATCCAATACATGTGTGTATCAATGGTGTAAATTATTTGACATTAGTGTGCGTGTGGTTTTATTTTAATAATTTAATATATAAATATTGCATATTATAAAATAATATTATCATGTGCACACGTTCCTTTATAGTTTATATGAAGTACAATTATGCTTAATTTCATACTCCTCCATAAGCGCAATTTTCGTAAAGTAGTACCTAAAGTTTTTGATCCACGTATTTTTTTTAATTAGTAATGTCCCACAGCTAGGCAAAAGCTGCACATATGTATAATTATATATAAATATCTTTCATTTTTTAAAGTCCTTAATAACTACGGTAAATTTCCAGATAAATTATGACCTATCTGACACTGAATAGATCCAAAATCTATACCATTATATGGAAATGGATCAATACATTAAAACCCTTTGCATTAGAACTCCATTCACTTTTATTTTTCTTACGGATGTCTCCTTTAATGTTATCTCATAATTGCATGTAAATTGAAACTCAGGACATGATATCTATCATTTAAAGAATCAACAAATCTTCGCTGGTCAAACAAAAAAACCCAAATGACTAATGTGGTCGGAACGTATACGACAATATTACTTCATTGTTACAACCATTTAAATATTGCTCGGGCAATCGGTTATGAGATAAACTACACCTACCTTTTTGTGGTTCCAGAGCACGTTGACTGAGGGCTTTCCGCGACGGAAGTCGCTCTGGTCGATGACGTCGTCGTGGATCAGCGACGCGGAGTGGATCATCTCGCTGATCATGGCCACTTGCCGCTGCGTTGGCAGCAACGCACTGGCATCACAATTACTTTTATAAGTACAGTCTCTGTCTGTGATTCTTGGGATTTATTTATATGAAATAGAAGATGACACAACACACATGACATATGACTGAGATCATCAATGGCTGGATGCAACTAGTTGCAACTAAAAAAATAATTGTCTTTAAACCAAGCTCCAGCTGTTGGACGACTTTAAATATTTGAAATCATATCTGTATTTCTTTAACTTTCTCGTAATTTAATCACTATGAAGTTATAATTTGCGATTTGTATGACGAATATAAAATAGTTATATTAATAATTATTTTTGTTAACATCATAAGTAGTCATCATAGTTTTGTTAATAATTATTTTATTATAAGTAGACCCACAAAAGTAAAAAGTTTTGCTGCCGTCCGCGTTGTGGGCGCGGCGAATGCATCATTATAAATGACTTCCTGAAATACTTTTTTTATTAGGTGTTTTTTTTTAATTATTAATAGATCACGGCTTGTTTACAATGTTACCTAATACACTTATCATCTTCTTATTATTTTATAGGTCGTTTTGTTTTTAATTGGTATTTATTTTTTATCACAATATCGTCTGATTTTAAGGATATGTGGTTTACAAATTACGTTAATGTATACATATTTATTATCTAAATCTTGTTTTTTATTAGCATATCGATATACATTTTTTTTTAATAACTAGGAGCAAACGGGAATGTATTTAACAACTACCGACGCCCTTGGACTAATGCATTGTCAGAAGGCTCGCAAGTGCTTCGTTGGCCTTATAGAAAAGAGATTTGGCAATAATGCCCTTTTTGAAGGTATTTAAAACGATGTCGCATAAGATGGTAAAATAAGAAACTAGCTGGACTGTCTCGTTAGCGCAGTTGGCAGCGAGCATGCCGTCCGCTCCGGGTTTGTGAGTTCGATTCTCGCCCATTTAAAAATATTTGTGTTTCAGTCGGCTGTTACTTATAATACAGGTATTAAGTTGTCTACCTTAGGAACTTATTTTACGGAACGGTTATAATTTCTTTTTACGATTTTGTATTTAACTTTTTTAAATTCACCTTTGTTGCTTAGTAGAGAAAGTCTATATTTAATTGCTACTTTTTGTACTACCTCAATTATTATTATATAAAATCCTGTCATGCCCGGGTTTTCTGTAGGACATCACTTTAAGCGACAACACCACCTTTGCGCATCTTTACTAGTTTCAAATTATTGCTTATTATCATTGTTTTTCTTTATTGTGTGTATAAGTTTTAAAATAAATGAGTTACTGATGAGTGAGTACAAATTTATTGCAATAAATTATAAAACAATTTTTTTCCGTAATAGCTATAAACATATGTGACGTAAAATGTATTTTTTTGTATTATATATTTTTTTGGCTATATAAATGTAATGCTGATCCTATAGGCTGATTGCTTTAAAATTCGCTTTCACTGCACACATCGATGTTCAGAAAAAAAAATTGGTAAAAGGTAACCTAAAGTCGTAAAATCATTTTTCCTGTACGATTTGAGTTTTGCAGATATTTATTGTTTGGTTTCTTGTTTGGGTGCGTCGATATACGTGAAATACGTGATATCGTCATACGTGAAGCAAAATCTTTTGGAAATTACAGGATTGTTATAAAGTCAAAGTAAATGTGCCGATGATAAGCTAGTTCTTAAATAAAAATGCTCTGGTCAATTATTCAATAATGATTATATTGGAATTTCTCTTGGTGAACACTAGTTTATGGCTATACATCTTGGCACAGACTAACACCGCCCATTATGTTTCATAAACAGCTCAGTTATTGGGCGCATTAATCTTAATTCCAAGATTTAGCTGAAGTGGATATTATGCGGTGCGGTAATGTTAGAGAATTGTTTCGGTTATGTGATTCATTGTAATTGTATCGTTATGTAATACATACTAGCTGTTACCTACAAGAGAAGCTGTTGTTTTCTTAACTATGGCTCGCCATTTCTCTCGCTACCCGATAGGTTGGTGTAAGAAAAATTGTAAAAAAAAAATAGAAATTGTATATATATTTTTCCTTCTTCTCTAATGACAATTAAATAGTCCAAGATGTGTTTTTTATTTCGTTAAGTTTTGTGACCACTTTTAAACATAGACATATGTAATCATCATACATATAGAGCCTCAATAGCTCAACGGTATAAGGTATGGACTGAAATACGCAAGGTACCCGGTTCAAACCCCACCGCCGTTGGGGTATTGTCGCACCCACTCCTAATACAAGCCGTTCCTAACGCGCCCTCCAATCAGACTGAAGTGTAGCTGTTTCGTGGCAAGAGGTTAGGTCATATTAGCCGCCATGATAGTCGGAGCGTTTTAGCTCTAAAGTTTTATGTGGATTTCTAAAAACGCAAAATTAAGCTAATGAAAGTTTGTTTTGCGTCGAAATATTTATATTTTAGGTTTAGTTAACTGCAAGGCGTAATATTAACTAGTTTCTGAAAAAAGTAAGTAACCTATTACGTAAACGGTTCCAAGGGGACGACGATTTACGATTCGGAGATATTGGTGGATTTTTAAAAGTTTAAAGGAATTTACATTATACATAACAAAAATATATTTTTCGTTCAACTCCGCAGTAATCATATCATTAATCACCACAAAACCGATCACAAAGGATCTATTTTCTGCTTAGAAGACCAATCTCTGGAGAAATGTATGCAATTTCATTGTTGCTCTGTTTTTTATTAATACATTGTTCTTTAGACTGATATAAATTTACCACGGAGGTTTAATGTCTACCTTTTAAGTTTCATATAAAATGTATGCATTCTATCAAAAAGATACAGACTGATAATAAAAATTGAATGAAAATCGAAAAAAAAAACAAATAGCTCACATTCTATGCCCGGGGCAAAGGATCAGGCTGTTCACCTAAGTGACTACCGAAACCCATGGACATCTGCACAATCAGGAGGTTAGCAGATGCGTTGAAGGCCCTTAATGACTTTAATGAATGAGTTTAAACCACTGGGAAGTCTCACAAATTGAAGGCAACGTGACAACAATACCATCACTTGACGTGACAGCATTATTGCCACTTCACGCCAATCTTATCTGAAGAAGTGACACTGGTACCCGGACACGGTGGCCCAATTCGGCTACAGACCAAAAGGACTGCAAGCGTGGCGCTACCTCTATTTAGATAGACCGGAGTAAAGGAAAGGGATGGAGTAATAGGATTTGAAGGTAGATAGATGGAGGAGGAGAAAGGATGCTGATACTATCGTCACGGACAATGTAGGGTCAGTAACAATAGCAGCTATCGGACCAGTTAATTGTCGGACAGATAAAAAGAAAGATCCACGCCTTGAAATCAAATCACATCATATCTAAAAGTTGACATCAAGTTTTAAGTATTATCACAAATATCTGGATAAAGGCTGGCCCGTTGGCGAAGTGGGCAGTGACCCTGCCATCTGCTCCGGGGGTCGTGGGTTCGATTCCCACCTCGAGTCTGGTTGTATTATCCATATTCGCCAGGTTTATTACCTACTCGCCTGAAAGATTAAACAGCTAATCAGGTGGACTCAATAACTATTCACGTCTTAGCATGACTATTTACACTATTTTAGAAGATATACGCTGAACATTCACGCAGACTTTCTCTAGGTTTCTTCCATGTTCATCTCAAAACTAAGCAGTTAAATATAAACTATTAGCAACTATTTTATACAAATTTACGATTCTTCACGCAACTTTAGAATATTTACGCTAGACGTACACGCGAATCTAAGATCATTGCCTACTCGTCTGAAGGATAAAACGGTATATCATAATTTTATAACAGCCATCCCTTGCTCAGGTACGATTCTCTAAACTACTCTAGAAAATGAATGATAGACAAACACGCAAGCCGTTCACTTGGTTTATTACCTACTCATCTTCATGAAAGAAAGCGTAATGCTTATCACAAATAATACTTACTTTCTCACTTAATCACTATCCCTTCAAACTGTAGATTAGCTAACCTATTTTCTGCTCTATTTTTCGCCATCTACATATACAACCATATAAATACATAATAACCAGTAACATCTGACTTAGAGATTCGATACTTAAAAATACTACAAATTTGGTGAGGTCATTTAAACGTTGTTAAGGGCCGGCAGCGCATCTGCTGGCCTTCTGGTCGTGCAGATGTCCACGGGCGCCGGTAGGCACTTCGGTGCCTGCTGCCTGCTCGTTTGCCACCTTGTAACATAAAAAAAAGTACTTCCTAACAGACACATCATTTGCTTTTCATTTTGCCGCGTGTTGCTCATTCCTGCTCGAGGGCATGCCAAAATAAACTATAAAAATACACTCGAAAAACATAATCCTCCTTTTTACTCAGTAAAGTAAAACAACATTGACTGAGACTTGCATCAGAAAGAAGGAGAAAATCCCGATAAAAACCTACATTTTAACTTAGGTACGCTAATAACAAACCTGTATAAATTATTCTAAGGATTAAAGTTTAGTTGTAATAATATGAAGCTACCCGATTACAAGCTGTGTAATCTCACTTGATAAGGAATTACAGCGTAATCCTTCACGCTCCACGTGATAACGTTTAATTCTCGGAAATGTTTGCGAGATACATTAGATGCTGTGGACTTACAACTGCCTTTGAAACTAAATGTTTACTAAAACATTTAGTTTCAAAGGCACTCTTTAGGTTACTGCTTCTCATACTATTTTATGAAGATGTACGATAATATACTGGCCCGTTTGCTTGAATGGTGTACATATAATAATAAAGTACTAATTACTATAATAAAGTCTTAAAGTCTCAAAGCTACTAATCTTTTTACACTCGACCAGGCAAGTCGTCTATCATCTAAGTCAAAATGCAAAGTCAAAATAGTTTTTTTTATAGGTCTTTATGAAGGTCATATGACCTTCATATGTCTTATATACCTATACATATGTATAATATTTTTTTAATCATTTAATAATTTGGTGATAAGATTTACGACTTAAAAGTTCACATTAGTAATGTCATGTTAATTATTAATTTATTATATAGCTTTAATAATAAGGCACTAATTACCAAAATAAAGTCTTAAAATATTAAAACTAAAAAATCAAGAAAATATTCTGGCATCTATGTAATGTCATGTGTGTTATTAATTTTATATAGCTCCTTTAATAAAGCACCTATTACCAAAACATAGTATTTTACTCTCAAAGCAAAGCTTCAAGTTTAAAAACAATTTCATGTATAGATGAAGATATTTCTTCAGAGCAGCATAACCTATCTCTGATGTCTATGGATGTTTCCATATGCTAGGCTGTTCTTAATTTGAATATAATGGCACAGAAGTATGAAATATACATTTTCGTACACAAAATGACGGATATTTTTATTCTGTCTCTACATTGACGTATTGGGGGATGATCTTACTATTAAGGTAATGTATTATCATACTTAATTTCTTAGAGGTTTTTTGTTTTGGGATATAAGGTCTTTCAGTAGGTTGCGTATCAGTAAAATATAGGAAGGCCTGCTGATATGTACCATCTATTTCTTGATTTACTTGAGGGGAAATTATTATTATTATTATATTATCTGATCTCACACTATATTCACATTCCCTTATCAACTCTGAATCCCCATCACTTTTAAATAAATTGTCCTCTTCTTCATTTTTTCATCCATATCTTAAAAATGTAGGTAGATGAAAAATAAACGAATAAATAAACGGTGTAGCCGATATGTCGCTTAACGCGTGCACATTATATAGCGGCTCGCGCCAAACTGATGCATTGTTTTTGGGACCCTTGTTTTCTGTAGATAATCTAATAAAAACTGAATCTATACCATATTCGATTTCGTCAAAATATTCTAGCAATCTTTTTAACCCATATCTAGGGTTTACCGGCCATATACCCGCCGCCTTAAAACCGTTTTTGATATTTGAGGAGGTCGTGGCCTAATCAGTGGTCGGCATTTGAGTCGATCACTAAGTTAAGTTGCTCTGGCTACAACCTGTGGACAACTTAATAATAGTGTTGGCTTTTGGCAAATTTGCGAGGTAATGTGTTATCTATTATACCTTGATCGCTCGCAAGTGTTCGCAAAAAACCTAAGTGAATAAATGAATTTGAATTTCTTATTTGTTGATAATGAATCATTTAAGAAAAGAGTATTAGCATTTTTATATGAAGACACTTAATACTTAAGGAGAGTACTCGGTACTTGATTCTTTTTATAATTATGTTATATTAATAGGTACTTAATTTTTGAACAAAGCTCTTTTAATGAAGAGAGACTTATAGGATCACTTCCTTGTCCATCTGGCTGTCTGTCAAGACCATTTTTTCAGGAACGCGCAGACGTGTAGAGTGAAAATTAACACCATATACTCCGTCCCCTTGAAGCTGTGAAGAAACGTGTGTGCAATCAACAGATATGGCATTTTATGTAACATTTCCCATGCATTTGCAAAGGGAACCAAAAACCATACTTCGTGTTGACCTGGAATCATTAAATTTGGCAATAAACTATCTCAGCACAAGTAAAATGAATATTATTGCATTAAACACCGATACACACACACAAACAAAAACATAATGGCCCGTTGGCGCAGTGGGCAGTGACCCTGCCTTCCGCTCAGAGTAAAATAAATAACAGGAAAAAACAAATGTAAAATGATCAATTATATAACAATACATATATATACTTAGAACAGATAAACAATAAAAAAAATCTACATATCATCTAAAAGAATTTGTTCAATCTGTTTACGGAAAGAGCTAATAGAACAGTTCCAAATGTCTACATTTGTGAATAACTTGTTATAATTTTGACAAGAACGAAATATAATTGTGTTTTTAGTATAATTCGTTCCTGCAATTGGTATGTGAAATAGGGATTTATTACGTGTATGAAATCTTGGACCTCCAACATGTAAATTGTTTAAAATATTAGGTGAGTCTATAGAGTTTCTTAAAATTTTGAACAAAAATAATTGATCTCTTACTATTCTACGATTTGCAAGAGAGTCAAATTTAAAACATGCTACATCAAAACCACGCCCGCCCTTAAATTTTAAATGTTTTAAAATTTTATTCTGGATTTTCTCAATCTCATTGATATAAGTAATATAGAAAGGATTTCACACAATTGAACCATATGCCAGGATGGGCCGGACAAAAGAATGATAAAGTAGGATCAAAGTTGACGGGTTTTTAATGTTACCACCAATTCGAAGAATAAAACAGAGCATCTTATATGCTTTAGCCGTCATTACATTAATATGATGTTTAAAGGTCAGTTTACTATCTAAATGTATTCCCAAGTCACGCACCTCGGTAACTCTGTTAAAAGGAATTCCGTTTAAGGTGTAATTATGTTGGATTAATTTCTTTTTCCGTGAAAAGGATATTATTGCGCACTTTTTGACATTTAGGCGAAAGTAATTGTCGGAGCAGTATCTACATAGTTTATCAAGATCCTTTTGTAAGAATACACAGTCCGTGGGATTCCTTATTTTTTTTATTTTTTAATTTTCATGTCATCGGATTTTCCTGGTTTTTAACCGGTCACAGTGTCAATTTTTAGATGAATCCCAAAATGTATTCCAATGTATTTTGGAATTCATCTAAAATTCGATGGAATTTATTTCTTTACGACGTTAAAGATGCATTAAAAGGACTCTCACGGAGGACCACTTTAAAATTAACCAATTT
Organism: Charaxes varanes; assembly: GCA_024363005.1. NCBI lineage: Eukaryota > Metazoa > Arthropoda > Insecta > Lepidoptera > Nymphalidae > Charaxes > Charaxes varanes. The sequence continues at coordinate 86,309 of JANCMC010014846.1, forward strand.
ATTAACATGCATTCATTTTTAAGAGTTCTGTAGTACTACAACCCTTATAATTTCGGTCTGTCCGTTCGTCCGTCCGTCCTCCTGTCTATCCTTAATGTGATCCCCCCAAGCATTTTCAGACTATTAGACGTAGAGGCTTGAAATTTTCCATGTTGATAAAACATGCTAAAAACTCATTAGGAAAATTATTTTGAACGAGATCGGACAACAACTTTTGAAGTTACTTAACAAATACGTTTATAGGGTATCAGATACGGAACCATTCTATACAAACGTGTCCTGACACGCTCTTGGCCATTTTTATCTTAAGCGATATATTCATAGTTCAAAAAGAACACTTTTAGGGGACACCCAGGTTCCAATTAACAAATTTATCACTATTTATTTGCGATGCATTCATTTTTTGTGTGTCCCAATCAAACAATGCGTTTACGGCGGCGCGCATTTCCACCGAAATGTTGGGGGACATCATCAATACGTGAAAATATCGTTCGGGATTTAACATCGGGAATCGTGAAACATTTATGATGCGAACACAAGCAGAAACCGTACAATTTCACGAATGAACGTGCCCCCGCATACAATAACGTTGATTTTTAAGGTCATATTCGATTTAATTGCTGTTTGGGAGTGACGGGACTTGTTTTTTTATTCAATAGTGTTGAATTGATTACTTCTTTAGTATTCCAAGTTTTGACAACGTGTTCGATGTGTATATAAATAAGTGAATAAATATATACAGGACTATGTGACACACGGACGTCTGTATATAAGGTAGACAACTTAATGCCTGTGTTATAGGTAACAGACGCCTGTTATAGATAAACATTTTTTTTGTATACATGCATATAGATAATACACCCAGAATCGAGGTGGGAATTGAACCCACGACCCGCGAAGCGGAAGGCAGCACTAAAACTATTGGCGCTATATATGTATATATATACATACATAAAGCGTCGCGTTATAAAACCTGTGCCAAGTGAACACAAACTTGGGAGTTAATATATACTGTCTAAACGCTTTTTTAACGCGCGGTAAAAAAGCTCTCGTGCGAATGACGCCTTATACAAATTGATTTTATTTGTTTTGGTTTGATGAATTTATATCGTTGTAATAATCTCAATAATAGAGGACCAAATTACATCAATATTAAAGACAAGATGTTATTACTTCTTTTAATAATAATAGGCTAGCTGCTTCTCGCGACTTCGTTCGTCTAAAATTATATTTGCGAGAGTCCTTACACCTCTTTAATCTGGCCCTGTCGAAAAATGCAGCCTTAGCGGATTTCTACAAACTTCAAACTAACTCCTAGCTAAATTTCACCGCCCTGCGGTTTTCGAGATTTCGTGACAGGTGACCATAAGCGTTCGTATATATAGTAGATTTAAAAAAATATATTATACACGTACAAGAAATCCTTAAGAAATTAATATTCGTTATAGGAGCATATTTGTGAGACGCTTGTCTCATCTCGGTCGTACATTAGTATGAGCTGTCACGAACTCGGCGTACCTCAAACTGAGGATCGCGGACTGGGAAGCAACCAGTTTTCGTCTCATTTATGAGCTGGATTTATTCGTACATACAACCTGACATAATATCATTTTGCAAAAGCTGATTGTTACTCATAATGGCTATTCTTTTTATTCTACAAATTAAGGAATAAACTCAGAAAACTCTTTAAAAATAATTTAAAAGCTAAAGGAATTCAACTCCATCTCACACCTGTTCAACAAATAAATTTGCAAAAAAAAATGTAAATAACATATCCCATGTTTATTGTTTTTATTTTAAAGCAGATTTTCTTAAAATTTGCTTACAAATAAAAAATAAATAATTAACAGTACCATACAAATATCAATTTATTGAATATTGTTCCAAAACAATTTTTATTTAAAATTGAAGTTCTATGTAAAAAAAAATGGCCAAGAGCGTTTGAAGACACTTATAGAAGGTTATTCGCGATTTTCAGAAAAACGGTAAGATTCGCCGTAAAGTCGTTCAGATAAGAATTGTAGATCACAAAATTATCTCCAAATAAAAAGGGCAAGAGCGTAGCAAGACACGCTTACATAGAAGGGTTCCGTATCTGATACGTTATAAACGTATTTGTTAAATAACTTCAAAAGTTGTTGTCCAATTTAGTTCAAATAATTTTCCTAATAAGTTTTTAGCATGTTCTATCAACATGGAAAATTTCAAGTCTGTACGTCTAATAGTTTGGAATTGCTAGGGGGGGGGGACCACTTTACTGGCCCAGACGGACGGACGGAGCGAAATTATAAGAGTACTACGGAACCCTAACAAAAAGTACCTGCCTAAAATTAGTACCACACCGCTTTTTATATTTTAATTAACTTGGTACCTTACTAATTTCCGTCAACCTCTTTCATATAAACCCCAGCACGATTGTATGTCAGTTTTGTTAGTTGTTTATACGTAGAAAATTTTCATGTGAACGCGGACAGCTTTCACGCACGATTAATATTTATTATTCGGAATATATTATCTCTATTGTTATGGTTATTCGATTTAGTACGTGAGCTCATACACAATTGCATTAAATATTATAATTTAATCGAGATAGATAGATAGATATCTAACGTGGTAATAAAAAGCGCGGCGCTTATAATCGGGTCATCTGAGGTGTGTTCTAATATACACTGGGAACGCTGTGTGTGACGTCAATTAAGTATTATTTTTAATACAAGTTAACTACCGTAGCCAATGGATTTGTGCACCACCAGGAGACTCGCAGATACGTTGGCTGCCTTTAACAAGGGGTTTGGGGCACCGGAAATTCTTACAAACCGAACGAAATGCGTTAACAATACGATCACTTGACGTGACTTTACGCCGATCTTATGTACGCTCCGACCCAATTCGGCAGCAGACCAAAAACTAGACGCTACTTCTAGTTGTGAAGCCGTACCTATAAATGTAGTTAGCTAGAGTCATAACTGTTAGGAAGGAACGTAATTCAGTATACTGGCAACTACGGTTTTTAGTTCTATATCCATTTCATGGCTGGCCCGTTGGCGCAGTGGGCAGTGACCCTGCCTTCTGCTACGGGGGTTGTGGGTTCGATTCCCACCTCGAGTCTGGGTGTATTTTCCATATGTATGTAATTATATATTTCTAAAAAAAATATTACAATATCGTCCTACTAAGAATTGAAGGTATAAATTGCAGTTTAATTACTTGTACCAAAAATGCATAATCTTGTCTTTTCTTTTCTTTTCTTTTCTTGTCTTTTGAAGTTGTTGTTTGCATTCTAATGAGTGATATTACCTCGGGGGCGGCTAATATTTTTTGTTTGGTAAAATTTTGTATATATTTTTATGAGATTTTTGTCCATTTTATATTAGATACATTAATTATCTAAACATATCATAAAGAGGTGAACTTTGTATATCCCGTATAAAAATTATTTAATTGTTTAGTTCAATTTGTATGGACATCCTCATTCACCAATCGCGTATCTGTAAAACTCAAATTATACTGGAAATAGAATTTTCTTTACGTTACAAAGGGCAAACGAGTAAGCGGTAAGTAAATGCCGACGCCAATGGAAATCTGCATCACCAAAAAAAAAAAAAAAAAAAGGCTCGGAGATGAGTTGCCGTCCTTAAAAGAGGGATAAAGGCTAACGGGAACAAACAAGTCCGGCGTCATCAACTAATGATGTCACTTTATAGCTTAGAAATAGGTAGAGTAAACTTATCGATTTATAAATCGATTCTACATAATTTTAAATGAACCAAACTTATCGTTCAGAAATTTGTATCAAAATGGATATATCACTGGAACCTTTAACTACGCGAAAAGCCAGTTCGAGGATATGGAGGGCCGAAATCGCCATTAGCTCTTCAAATACACGACTAATATCAATCAGTGACATTCATCGAGACCTACTGTTTTACGTGCGTTCCGAAACACGGAGGAGGTCGGATATTTGAAAACCAGTCTTACAATGGGTCAACTATCTAAACCCGGTCAACATAAGAACTGCTTATCCTAGCGATCGACTCAAATGAAGACCACTGATTGAGTTACGACCACATAAGCGTTTTCAAAACTTCTGTCAACAATTTGTGTTTACCGAGACCCTTGCCATGTCCTTGCCGCACCTTGGTCCATGTGATTTTTAAAAAAAGTATTTAAATTATTATTAACGATGAGAAAGTTCATCAACTGTCACATAAATAAAATAGATCAGATATAATAATTAGGATATCTACCACTAGGAATATTTTTTTCTTTATTGCGCGTTAGGTAGATAAGGAGCTTGAAATCTGAATTACTTTGCTGAGATACCCTGTAGCGGCTGCTACATAATAAGATGGCAATGATGTCGAGTGGAAAAGGTTACACCAAAGCAAACTAGATGGCGCTGGAATCTATATTAATATATAAAGCTTAAGAGTTTGTTTGTTTGCTCACTTGAACGCGCTAATCTCAGGAACTACTGCGCCGATTTTTAAAATATTTTCAGTGTTAGATAGCCTATTTATCGGGGACGGCCTATATATCATTATGTTAAAATTAAATCAATTTTTTTGCCACTTTTAAACGGATGAAATCGCGGGTCCTGTTATAGCTACAAATTGAATGAAATAAATTCTTCTCCTTCTTTAGGTGCCTCTCCGACTAAGAAAAGCTGACAGTCAGCATTGTATACCCCGTTTTATTCTTTGCGAGGCGAAACAGTTCGGCAATTCTCACAATACCTGGCCATTCCCTAAATAAATTGAAATGATAGTTGTTTTTTGTTTTTTTCAGGTAAATAAGGCGTAGAAATTTTTTATGTAGGTGGTAGGTAAGGAATTTATTTTTATATAACAAGGGGCAAATGGGTAGGCGGTTCACCTGAGTGACTACCAACGCCCATGGACAACTATTATATTCATAATAATCTGAATTTGTGGTCCTGATGGTGATGAATCCTGACTAATTCCTGGGCTCTTTGTGGGTGAGGGGGAGGGGTATAAGGTGTAAGTGCTCTCCTTAGTACTGTCGATTTTTTTTTTTAAAGAATATTAGGAATACTTTTTAGGTATGTCTAACATTCCCTTTTTCCCCTCCTACTAAGCTTAAATGAAAAGCTTGTATTAGGAGTGGGTGCGACAATACCCCAACGGCGGAGGGGTTTGAACCGGGTACCTCGCGGATTTCAGTCCATACCTTATACCGTTGAGCTATTAAGACTTGAACTTTCACTAACATAATTGAATTTTAATATCACATCCACACACATCCGTAAATACGGACATTTAAAAAACAAAAACAATTTCTAAACGTACCTACGGGCAAATTAGGTAAATGAGAAGACAATATTTACTAAACAAAGTAGTTAGTTAATTGCCTGTAATTTAACATTATTAGAAATAAATATTTTTATTTATACTGCATATATAGAAGTTATTAAATCAAACGTGTGCTCTTGCACATCTCATATTTAACAATTTTTATGAAAATGTTACATATCCTAACTAATATTATAAATGTGAAAGTAGCTTTGAGTGTTACATTTAGGCGCCTAAACTGCTAAACCTATATTGATGAATTTTGGTGTGATGATAGATTAAAGTTTGGAGAAGGACATAGGGAATTTGAAATTTGAGACGTATGAAATGGGGTTAAAAG
>JANCMC010014860.1:0-10478 GCA_024363005.1 Charaxes varanes
TGAATATATGCGATGGCCGTATCATATTATACGAAACACTAATAACATAATATTTATATGTTACATTATATATATTTACATCGTGATCACAATTATATATCTGACGCTGATAATACTGCGTTAACTGTGAATCGAAGAATGTATGAAAAACAGTTCTAAGCTACTTATTCCAACTTTAAGTTTGTGGTTTAAAAATAAAAGAATTTTTGGACGTAATGGTTCTAAAATAAAAAAAAAACAGTGATTATATTTTTTTTTGTCAGGACTAGGAGTTTACTAAAAGGATAATATAACAGAATTCCTCATTTCTTTTCAATCATTATTTTATTTAAAGGAAAGCTTATAAATGATATCAAAAATAATATAGGCCGCTTGCATTTTTTTTTTAAATATATAACAAGGGGCAAACGAGTTGACGGTACTCTTAAGTGACTATCGACGCCCATGGACAACTGCAACACCAGGGGATCGCAAATGCGTTGCCGGCCTTTGAGAAACGAGTATGCTCTTTTCTTGAGGTTCGTCCTTGCGTGAAGAAAAGATAAAAGTATTTTAGATAACACGATTTTTGTTTATTTTCGTATCAGAATATGCCGACAAACAAAATGTTTAGAAACAGTCGGTATCATTAACTAACTGATTAATGATATTCAAATGTTATTTTAATGAAAATATTATTTGTTTGTCTTCTTAACTGAAAACGTATTTTAGTTAAACCGACAAAAATAGCTGTATCTCAGTATTGGATGGAGATATCAAAATAATATTTAGATTGGCAGACAGAGAACGGTGAAACGAAGAAGCAGTTTATGACTAAGCGGGCGATATATGCTATATATCCATAAATTCGTTATAAATTTGAGAATAAACAATATCTACAATTACAAAGTATTCAGTGCCAATTTAATTAAACAAAATCAATTTATTAAAATAGCCATTGATCACTACTGTGTTGACTTCGTCTATTTATATGTGATTAACGATATGTAAGTGACTAATATTTAACGCATTACCGCACATCAAAAAGCTAATAAGCCTAGTTTGCCAATTATGAGTTGTTTTTATAATATTTCGGGGATCATAAATGTATCCCCCTTATTAGTAATGACCTAATTTATAAACCAGCCACGCACAAAGTACACGCAAAATGCAAATAGTACAGTTATATGGCGACATCTATAAAGCAACTTTACACTTTATAAAAGAGTATCTACTTTAATTTTCATTATAGAAATTGGAATACAATATGAAATCTCCAAAGTTTATATAAAGTAATACTATTGTTTTACCTAATAGCTTCTAAATATATTTATTAACTGTAAAAATCTATCTTTTATTTACCTGTAGTAAATCATCTGTACATATAAATAAAATGTAAAGGTCTAATTGCATATGACTATATATATATCTATAGCAAAAACGCAAGTGAAAACATTTTTGTCTGTATGTTTCGGGTAATCCCGAAAACCGGCTGGCGGCGACTGAACCGATTTAGACAGAACTTTCACTGGTAATCAGCTGGTTTTACAAGGAATAACATACTATACTTTTATCTGACTAATTAAGGACACTGAATTCACGCGGGTTAATTCGCGGTTTTATTTGGGCCTTACTTTATAAAATACTGTTAAACTGTATAGAAACTAATCAATTAAGCAGTTTCTTACTCAATAGCTTTGTATTTTAAAAATCGTATCGAACTTAAAGACGCGCATTTGAAAACGCAAAATAAAATGACTATTAAGATCATCATAGTATCATGCGGCTTTTGTAATTGAACACGGTTGTAGCACGAATTCAGTGACTCAAAATCATGCCTAACAAAAAAGTTATAAACCACACGAATGAGCTTGAGACTGCATGCATAAAAAGTTCTTAGACGCACCACAAAAATTATACACTACCGACTTTTTGTACGAACATTTAACTTTTATTGAGACAAAATTACTAAAACGTTTAGTTCAGCAGAACATGTCAGTTACCTAAAAGGTATAAGTTCGGGTTATGCGGCTACTACACAATTTTTTTGAAGTTAAACTTCTTTAAGCACTCTTGACTTGGGAATTAATTTAGTGAATGCGTGGTGAAAGCGTTACGTAAGGTGTGATTGTACGAGACGATTTAATTTCTTGAACAATTTTATATAATAATATTTTGTTAAATGCATTAAATATTTTACCTTCTTCTTTCTCCTTCCTCTCATTTTTATTCTACTCTTACTTCTTTTCTACCAAACGGTTAAATGGAATAAAGACAGTTTGACTTTCAATTCATTTTCGTCATTTTGAGATACTAGAAAGTAATATATAACTATTACTATCAATCTATTTTAAAATGGTACTCTTTTATAATATTTTAACTATTTACTTATTTCGGATTTGTTTAATCTAATTTCTTTTTAATTTCTTTTGTTTTATCGCAAAGTCGCACGACGTGAGCAAACATTAAGAGTATGTATAAAGTGTGCGCCGTTCCTTACGTCTAGGTGTAGATCGAAAGGTCTGATTCCCAAGTTTCATAGGAATAAATAAATAATACATTTTATTTCAGTACACAAAACCACGATTACTGATGTTGGAGGCAATATATTCTGAATTGCAAGCACTCTTGAGAACATCGCAAAACGGACAGGTGGATTTGGGTGCAGGAGATAAACCATCTTAATTTTTTTTAATAGTCAATATGGTTTGAAGATACCTTGCATTTTCTTAGCATTCCATGGATTCACCGTGCCAGGGTGCCAGGTCCATCGCTCTCCAGAGGAATTAACCACAGCAGGACCCGTGACTTGTGACCCATATGTCAATTTGAGACTACACTTTAAAGTGACCGCTAACACTCACCTTCACTGTCAGTGTTCCTTCCTCTGCCTAGCTATATTTGGTATGATCCTATTAGTGCGACTTTAGATGTCCTTTCTAATAGAACTTAACGGTGTTACAGACAACTTAAAAAATGAACTAGTCACATTGACATAGGAATCATAGTACTGTAAGCTAAGATTTGTTTTAAGGCAATTTTTTTCATTGGAATTGAAAATTTTCTGTCTAGGTCAGTCAATTTAGACATTCGAGCATGCATTAATTCGCTTACGCCTAAAAATTGGTAGAATTGTCGCAAACACCATCTTCGTCGTTAGTGTCAAAAATATTAATAGGGACTAAGTTTAAAAATTTGTGCTAAGTAGGTATAAACGCTCAAACAAATTTTGCGATTTCGTGACAAGAGAAGTCCACAAAATCGGAATTTTTAAAAATAATAATAATATATCTTTATTGAAAAAGAGTTACATCCAGTGGTACCCGATTAATGACGCTGTGATATTAGTCGTGAGTTTGTAGAGATCGTGGTAAATACGTTAATAGCGTCAGATGGCAATCGGTTGTCTTAACCCGCCCCACAGCCAAATCTACCAGTACCAGACCGGGATAACGCTAGGAAGAAGAAGAAAGAGTTACACCACAAATTACAAAATTACATCTATCTATACTAATATATAAAGCTGAAGAGTTAGGTAGTTTGTTTGTTCGTTTGAACTCGTTAATCTCAGAAAGTACATTTTCGATTTGAAAAATTCTTAGTGTTAGATAGGTCATTTATCGAGGAAGGCTATAGGCTTCCTTTAAGTCCAATAAGAACGGAGCACCAATTAAGAATGTTTCAAAATCGGGGGTTCTTGAAAAGTTGAGATTTGATGATTGATTGATTGAAATCAACATTTCCACATTTTCAGTACCACTTCTACCTAGCTGCATCTTGTAACTAACCCGACTTATGGTGAGTATAATATGCGTATTAATAAAATTCCTTAAATGGAATAAAATAATTATCTTAACAAATGGCGTGCGTCTAATAAAACCCGCATTACGTTGTGAATGTTGTAACCCAAGATCTTTTAGAGTGTTGGACATAATGAGTTCTTACAAATATATAATTTTTAAAGTCCCTAGTACATATAGCGACAACCTATTAATACAGGTTGGTTAATTGTTTAATATATATTTATATATATCTCAGAACATTATAAGGTTAAAATATTATTATATCAGACATAAGAGTTAAAAGTTCTAAAGAGAAAGTTCTTCGTATAGAAAGTATTCGCCACTCGGAGTCAGAGAGATGTACCACATTACTAGGCCCTGAATAGAGAGCAAAAGATGTCATAATAGTATTCAGAAAGTCCGTAGACAGTCTCTTAACGACCGCTAGACGAACCCTCAGGTACGTCGGTCGGCACAGTGAGATTATAGGAGCCATCAGAAGAGTATTTAAGTAAGTATGTTTTAATATGTAATAAGAAATAAAACCATCATGAGTTAAAATATACTTGTTATACTTTAATCGAGCCTTTAATATATTTTTATGTAGCCATCAGCGCTCGGAGACATGAACGTGCTCTTCACCAATTCACCGCACATTCGGGACCCGTGTTCGCTTGTGACTGGCACCCCGATGTACCCTGGCTAGCCACTGCCTCCCGTGACAAGACTATAAAGGTAAACTTGTACAAAATAATCCTGCAATATTCATTTATTTGTGCATCGGTCATCACGGATATTCATACATTAATCGATAACGTTTTATGTCTTAAATGAGTTAATGATACAGGCAGCTTTGTTTCTATGTCCTCTTTCTGGCAATCTAAGAATTATTTCGATATCTCCATCCAACACTTAGATACAGCTATGTTTGTCTCTTTAACTAAAATCACTTTTTAGCTATTTAAACAAATAATAAAATAAAATTTCAATATCATTAACGACTCTAACTAACAATTATTAAAATGCATAATTTATTAGTTATTACTATAACGCTGTTTTTATCGAGTTATACGTGAGATAAGTCGTAAATGACAAAACGTTTTTTCGTTTTTTTTTTATATTGCAAGGGGCAAACGTGCAGGCAGTTCATCACTTAAGGGACTACCGACGCTCATGGACATCTGCAACACCAGAAGACTAACAAATGCGTTGCCGGCCTTTAAAAAAGGATATATGCTAAGGGGTCGTGGGTTCGATTCCCACTTCGAGTCTGGGTGTATTATCGATATGTATGTAATTATATATTTCTAAAAAAAAAAATTATTTGTGTATAACAGGCGGCTGGTACCTACAACACAGACATTAAGTTGTCTACCTTAGGAACAGACGTCCGTGTGTCATATAGTCCTGTATATATTTATTTATTTTTTATTTATTTATATTAGAAAACAAATATGAATCACAACAAATATCGTTGTAAAATAAAAGTATGGGAGTCGTTATCAAAATCATCTAATGCGCGGACGTTCTTATGTCGCAATTAGATGATTGGAGTGTTATTAAGTTAGGCTCTTACACTTTTAACTAAGTAAATTACTTCACGACGTCTAACATATCGTATCTAGATAGACTGCTTTAGAGATAGGCAATAAAGTTAGGTCATACCTTGGATTACCAAAGGTACAAAAGGTAACAAAAGATGTTTAAGTCTACAAATTCACGCCCTCTCACTATTTAATTGAAACGCTTGCTTGTGTGTGTGCAGCGTTTTTATCGCAAACTCAAACAACCACGCAATGTAAGCCAATGATATTGACTAGGGTTATGGAGGCCTACTCAGAGGAAGCAGAGGAGGATGTGGAGGATTTAGACCGAGAAAAATGTTCACCATTTGAATGTGGATTAGACCCTGGTACTACTACACCGGGATAACGCTAGGAAGAAGAAGATTTATATTATATATCATGGAACATATTAGCAATCGCACACCCTCCTTTATATGAACAATAAGTTTGTTAAATTTCATACTTCTCCGTACGGGCAATTTTAGTAGAATTGTACCTAAAGTTTTTGCTTCATGTATTAATATATAAATACGCAGATTAAGTTTAAAAACGTTTTTCTACGCACCTATTTTGTACGGTTGCACAGACAGTTAGGGTAAATGAAAAAAAAAAAATTCTTTATGTTACTAATCATTTTGTTAGTTTATTATTTTTTGTAACTTAAAATCAACTTTATATTGTATTTTTACTTTTGTGCTGTGTCTGTGTTATCTGTGTGAATAAATGTTTTTTTTTCTTTCTTTCGCTATCTTGGGGAGTCTTTATAATTATGGATGGTAGTCTTTACAGACAGTTGGATTTCGCCAACAGACGTCGCGTTCAACCGTGTGATTTCATTCGGCATAAAATGTGTGGTTTACTAAAAGAAATCTTACCTTTGAATTAAAGTTTCTTTAAACAAAACTTATTAAAAGAAACAGTCATACATAGCTTTTTGTATGGGTACCATTTTCCAGTAATTGTCTTTTAAAGTGTTTTTGCATAGTGCTCCCCCCCCAGGACCCATTAAAAGCCGCAACGCATCTGCTAGCGTCCTGCTCGCGTAAATATCCATGGGCCTCGGTAGTCACTGAGATGAACCGCCTGCTTGTTTACTCCTTGTAATATAACAAAATATATAATTTGATTTTTTTTAATTTTCATTTAGAACTCATAAGTATTTTAAGACTGGGATAAATATTGGTCGTTTAAGAATTAAGCAAGTCATGTTGATATAACGTGATGCGATATATTTACTATCAATAAATTATGCTAGCTGTATTCGTCCGCGTAAAATTAAAATTACTAGAGGACTCCTTAATCTTCCTCCTTTCCTCCTCCTTCCTTTCCTTCCTTTCCTCCTTTCGGAAACTCCGTTCTGAGCCGATTTCTTCTAAGTATAAATTACCTCAGCTTTGTGCGTCTCGCGGTTTTCTAGATTTCGTGAAGTTTCGCTTTTATATATGAAAATTAAAATGTTTTTAAAATATACTGTCTAAAAAAGTTTCATAAGTGGTCAGCGTTGAATTCAATGAGCTTTTTTTTAAATTAACACCACAACAGCGCTGTAAATAACATAACAATATGGATCAAAATTATTTATAAAACTTAAAATTGATGAAATGGATGACACTAATGTATTTTACATTAGTTTCAAATTCAAAGAGTTTATTTAAGCATTCATCGCAGAAGCGCAGTAAAATAACATAACAATATGAATCAAGATAGTTCATGAAACAATTTATCAAGTTTAAAATTGATGAAATTTTGTATAGTCAATTAGATTCCTATTGAAAGAGCACTATTTTTAAGTATTCACCGCAAAAGCGCAGTAAATAACACAACAATTTCAATCAGAATAGTTGCCAAAGTTCCGACGACGTGCGACGGCCTCCCGGCGATGGTCGCCATATTGAAATAGTTTGACCGCCCGGACAATGCCAAAGGACTATGGATTTGCAATAAATCTGTGAAACTCCATTAAACGGATTAACAAAAGGTGATTGATATAAAACTCAAATACTGAGAATCTGAGCCTTCTGGTTTTACAACTGTCTATGGGCGTCTGAATTCTAGTGAACCACCTTCCCGTTCGTTATATATATTTAAAAAAAAATTGCAAATATTGGAAATAATTTATAATTAACTGAGCATTAGATTCAAGTCAAGGATATGACGGATAAGCTTATTATAAGCCGCTGTAGCCTTAAGGATAGGAAACATTAACCTAGCAGTGGATCAATCAAATCAAACGATGTTTTATTCAAGCATATTTTTACAAGCTCTTTTAAATCTTCAAATATTTTAAAAATCGAATTACGAAAAGAATCAACAAGAAATGCGTTAGCCACTGTTTTTAAAAATAGTTCTTACAAAAAATGACTCTAATACATTTCCATGTTAATTACAAAGTCCAAAGCTGGAGCGACTCAACTTTAAGCTGTTTTATCTTTTTTACGCGACTGTCTGTATATTGAGTCTAAAAAGCTGTTGTTATATTAACTATGTGTAATACGCTTTACGATGTAAGTACGTTTTACAGCTTGAAGATCTCAAACAAGCCGATAATTTAAGATAGAATAACTTAGAATGGCTGAATTAAATGAAGATTGGACCTCAAGCACGTAATGGGAAATGGGAAGGGAAAGGGAGTGTAAAAGAAATAATGTAGAAATAAAATGGAAAGAGCGGGAAGGATGAAATAATAAGAAAAGGGAAGGGAAGATTCAGAAGGGAGAACAAAGGGAAGAGTTTATTCGTATCTGAATTAGTCGTCAGTATTGCTAATGTAGAAAGCTAAATAGAACCCCTATAAAAACGTCAAACCGTACGCGTAATTGATCGTCAAATACCTCATTTTCGTTTTCTCACAGCCCAAATTACTTTTTAAACGGCACAATCATACCAAACAACTCTATAATAACAAGAACCCGTAATTTAATAGTTCCACCATAGACAACTCGTAATTTCACGATGGCAACACTGCCTAATGACAGCTGCTAGCGCGCGAATTCCTCGCAAAAATGGCGGCCGAGCGAAATTACGCGTTTCGAATCTTTCAAATATCGTACAATTTAAACTTTGTTAAGCTAGTGAAAATTGGTAGTTTTCAACAAACGACATTATATAAAACTGCTAGCTTTGCCGGTGACTTCGACCGCGTAAAATTAAGACCCTTAGAAAATCCATTTATAGCGGATGTCGATTAACAATTAACTAACTTGCCCAATTTAATCTTTATACGCCCTGTGGTTTGCAAGAGTCCTTTTTATTATGTAACCTTTCTCTTTTTATAAGGCTTTTACAAGATAAGATATTTATTTGCAAAAAAACATGTGTTATGAGGATTAGTTTCAATGTTTTGCCAATTTATAGGCATGCAAATATTAATTAATGACAAGAATAACCTACATTTTATGATATAATAATTTCTAGACTAATATGTAAGATAACCAAAACATGTAAACATAGTATTCTCCGATCCTAATAAGACTTCTTTTGCAGGAAGCCTTCAACAGTATACTACCTATATATTTTCTAGGCACTTCTTTTGTTTCTTCATAAATTTATTGAGTGGTAATAGTTTTAAATATTGTTTCACTAAACTAGTTTTCTCCTTTCAAAATAGGATGCCTCCTTCATTCTGTTAATGTCGGCTGATAAAGATAGAGCTTCTTCAATTGATTCGTGAATTCTACAAAGAACCACCTAGAACCACTAACATTTGATGATTTCCCTCAGCCCTAGGTACATTGTTAGGTCAGGTTGTGAATGGCACTACAGTTTTAGTCTACAGACATGAGGATACCATTCTATACCCGTATATAGATGTTCCTGCTACTAGCTGTTTCTCATGACTTCCTCTAAACAATTTAAACTTGCCCTTAGACCTAATTCTGACCCCATCGCAGAATCCGTTCTTAGCGGATGTCCACTAACTGCCTCCTTGCTAATTTTCAGTTTTATACGGCCAGCGATTATGTGTTAGTTGACTTTTTGCTTCTATATACATATATTGAATAGATAGACAGAAATCTTCTATAGTCAGTACGTCAAGTTTACAAAAGTTATGTATATCACAAACATGATAATAAAAAAAACCTTCATAATTCCAAGACCTCTCTTAGTCACATAGAATATTCAAACCAATTCCACGTGAACTTCTTAGCATTTTCTTAAAAAAGCTAACATTGGCACTCCGAGAGTGTCATCATAAGTGAAACCGAATCGTCAGAGGTGTCGATTACGGTAACAGGGTTGCAAGTTCAATAGTTTTTTCCCATCTCAAAAAATGCCCAAAGAGCTTAAAGAAGTTTTCTCTTCAAAAAAAATTTTCACCTTAATTTAGTCCTGGGTAAATTAAGGCTGTATGGCTAAAAGGGCTTTTGAATTCCTCTTTTTAATCTGTTTCAACATCGTAAAACCAGAAAATTCGTAATAAAATACAAACCAATTTCAGCTGCCATTGTTTCCCTCAAATAATCTACTAGGTGGCGCTATAATAATATACAATATTGTTTCTTCTTCTCATTCGTTTTCTTCAATTAGTGAAGGTCGTCCCGGTCCGTATTGCTTAATAGAAAATTACAGTAAAAATCAATGATTTACTAACTTACTAAATATCTATGGTTAATTGGCAGGGATTTCCCACTCTAGCTTACGCAACGAACACCTGTGCACTAGTCACTCCATTCATCAAATGTTTATAATTTTTGTATGAATTAGATTTAGCAAAACACCATGTTTGAAATTCCACATCGCCATAACAAAATTTTGTTTTGAATCCCGTTGAATGGGGCCTCTAAAGGAATTGTGCAATAGTGCTAACCATATTAATTATACACCTTGTCCGTTTTTCTGTCTATGAATTAGAAAAAAAAGACTATTTTTAAAGTATTCATAATAGAGGTAGAGCCTCAAAAATCTAACTATAAAGCAACTCAAAATATTTATATAAAAGTATGTCTAATATTTTATAATTTATATATAAAAGCTTAAGGTGACCTGTAAGGAAATTTCGAAAACCACAGGATGTACAAATATTAAATTTATCAAGGAGGTGAGGCAGCAAAGAGATAGTTTGGTAGTCACAGTTAGTAGATGTCCGCTATGAAATAATTTTTCGATTGAGCCAGATAAATTAGGATTAAGGGCTCAGAAAAGTATGGTTTTA
>JANCMC010014874.1:0-10478 GCA_024363005.1 Charaxes varanes
TTAAAGTTTGTATGGAAAATGACAGCCATCCTCGACGGAATATCGACATCAGAATGCAAACAACAACTTTGTGAAAAGAATAAAATAATATGCATCTTTGAGAAAAGTAACCAAACTGCTTAACTAAAGACATGGTTATTAAACTGTACTAGTAGGGTCGTACCAAATTTTTATAGGTATCTTAGTATCCTACCTAAAAACGCTTTATATGTATAGTGTAGGGATCTCTTAAGTCTTAGTGGCTAGTTTTAAGAGTAATAGTAATTTTATTATATAAATCATGTTACATAGTTTAATATAACCCTGGCCCCTAAACTACGTAAGCCGGCGTAAGCGGGCTACGTAAGCGGGCTTACCTACCTTAGTTTAGGAGCCAGTGCCTTCCCAAACATTGGTACAACTATTTATAATATGTTGAACACTTTTAAATGATTTAACAAAGAATTAACAAATGAAAAAGAGAAATGAAATATAAAAGAATTACATCCAATAAACTTAGGTTGTGTGTGTGGTGTGTTTTGGCGTGTATTATATTATGATGTGTAAGGGCACGTGTGTTTATGTGAGTACGTATGTGAATGCAAGGGTACGTGTGTGTGTTCATTTATTTTCTTCTGCAAAGTGATTTCTGACCAGTATGTTGTTGTCTGTTGACTTATCAATAGTTTAGTTTAAAAAAATGGGATTTTTTTAAAGATAAGGTCTCTTAAATACGCTAAATTGCACCGCGCAACTTTCGCACGGCATCTTATAACACCCGCGTCCTCGCACTATCATTGGACATACTCAACTACTCCACTGACTTTGTTTAGGCAACATATTTATAGAAAAATCATTTTTCACTTGTAATTATTCAATTACATCTATATTTTTATTTTTAATATTTTTTACGCTGTTACAAAATTCCTCTCTACAGAAAAAATGATAAACGAAAAC
Source organism: Charaxes varanes (assembly GCA_024363005.1). Lineage (NCBI taxonomy): Eukaryota > Metazoa > Arthropoda > Insecta > Lepidoptera > Nymphalidae > Charaxes > Charaxes varanes. The sequence goes on from JANCMC010014874.1 coordinate 937, forward strand.
ATCACAGTGTTTCAAGTTCACAGACTACAGATAGACATAGGAATTAATTTTAGTGAAAAATGCGGTCCATGGATTTTTAATTTTATTATGCCGGAGCTAGACAAAGCTTCGTTTGAATGACATCGCAATGATTATATAGTGTTACTGCGCAGTTACTGCTACTGTTGACTTCGTGTAGCTGCGCAGTTTTGTAGAACTTTGTAGTCTTCAATGACAAAAATTTACTGACACTGAACTATGTCTGGCTCCGGCATTATGATACACTAGGGATGTACACTATGATTTCAGAATATAAGGATAAATTCTCGTAATAAGGGCCGGCAGCGCATCTGCTGGCCTTCTGGTCGTGCAGATATCCATGGGCGCCGGTAGGCACTTCGGTGCCTGCTGCATGCTCGTTTGTCCCATTGTAACATAAAAAAAAACAATAGGAGGCAAGTCTTTAACATGTCGCGCGTTTGATGAAAAAGCAAGCTAAAGCAACCCGCGTTACACACTAAGAATAGTCTGCTGTGGGCTTAGCATGAACATTTTCAAAGTTGACTTAGAACGGATCGATGTTCGTGCTAGGGCCTCTGTTCACAGTTAGTATTGAAGAGGACGTAGCCGACGACGCCGGCATTTGAGTCGATCGCTAGATTAAGCAGTTCTTTTACGCAGTCTAACACTGGTTTTCAAACATCCGAAAAACTTCGTATTTAGGAAGTCACGTAAAAGAGTGGCCCACGATTAATTTTAACAAGTGATATTAGTCGTGACATTGAGGGGATTTCGGGGCTAACGTCAGAAGGCATCCGGTCACTTTATCTCGCCCCACAGCCGCATCCTTTGCAATTTATATGGACCCTGGTACTAGACCGGGATAACGCTAGGTAGAAGAAGTTAATACGAAGGTGTATGGAACTACTTTTTAATAGAAGTTTCTGTTTCTCTTGACAAATTTTGTCAGAAACTTCAATTAAAAAATGTCAATTTAGAGTAGCTGGTTACTATCAAGCCGTTTGTTACTTTGTTTACAAAAAAATTCATAAAGAATATAAATGCTATAAGTAATAAAGGCCCTATTGTACATAGATATAAGATATGTTTGAGGTTGCATTCGACTTTTGTGTGCACTATTGTCTGGATTAAGTTCCTATACCGATTTTATTAATATTTCTAACATAAATTTATATCATCTCTATGTTAAACACTTATGCGACAGATTTCAACGTTGTGTACCCGGTCCTTTACTTTTTCTTACTAAACAATAAACTATGATAGTGAAAATGACCTTTTGGAGTGAAATTACTGAAAGTCTTCTATCTCTATTAAAGCAAAGTGAAATATTTTATACACTTTTAAAAGAAAAATAAATTATGTGTAAAGTTTTTAGGACTTTCATGCCCGTATATCGATATACATAGTTTCTGTAGCTTTAATTTCTATGTTATAAAATAGACACAATTTATCGATATTCTCAATTAGAGGTAGCGCCACGCTTGCAGCCCTTTTGGTCTGCTGCCGGATTCGTGCCTCACCCGATGATAAACTTCCGTAACATTCTCGACATGCATTCGCCAGTTAACTTCCCATATCGAGTCCCCCCAAGTGTGCGTAAAGAAGTTTTACTTCAAAAATTCTGTAATCGTGAGTACAGTCACATTGATCTAACTCTCGTGACGACTGTCGACCTGAATTAGAAGTCGTGCCTTCAGTGATCCGAATGTTCGGAATCTGAGCGACATGACAAATTTTAATCGCAAAGAAAGTAAAGAACAAAGGTGGAAAGATTGGCAGACATAATAATGTCATTACCATCAGTGAATGACGCTCGTGCTCGGGTTTTTTTTTTCATGATCATTAATGACGTTTTAATTTCACTTTGTGACGGAAATTGCTATAGTTAAAAGCCTTGTATAATTAATTATAGATTAATACGCCCGGAGACTTATTTTCTATGACTTTCTTTCTTAATGCAAATTATATTCAAATACAAATCTAGAATCTGAATGATTTTTTTGTAGCCCTATGGAGAAACGAGCCTATAATGAGGTAGAGCGATAGGAGATTAATACCAGGTGCCCATTGTTTAGATATGAGGGCGGTTGTAACAGTGCTCTGAAATGCCCTTTGTAAGAAGAAACTATAGGGCACTATTGTGACTGTATAAAAAATGCTTAAGAAAATTATAGCTTAAAATATAAGATGTTTTATTATTGTTAGTAATAATAAGCAGAGGTTTTATGGAGCGACTTAATGCAAGCACGGATCAAGATCTTTAAATTCATATTGAAAAAAAACTTGATGAAATAGTCGCACGCATGAAACCTTGTCAGAGGCTTGTAAATCTCAACATATTTTTGAAGCGACATCAAACAAGGAAAAGGTTTTCAATTCGTCTGTATTTTAAATGTTTGTTACCTTTGACCGGATGAACCGATTTTGATGATCCTTTTTTATGTGAAAGCTGATGCGTCCTGTGTGGCCCCATTTCAAGTTGGTCCAGTTCTAATAATTTGAAGTTGTTTTTTTTGTCAAAATATAGAGAAGATATTTGGCGACCTGACGGTCAGAGAAATTATATGCTCTTTGTAATCAAATGATGAATGAATATGAGGCCAGGGTTCTTTAGAACTCGTGACCATTATATTTGAAAATATTCGTATTGTCGTATCCTCAGAACATATAAATATGATCTGTGGACGTATCACTTTGCGGAATCGATCGGATACAAAAACTCGTAACGTTAAATATAATCATTCGAAGATCAATTTTGTTAAATGCAACGGTAAATTATTATAGGCGTATCTGAATCACGTATTGTTAACCTATCAATTCATCAATTATTCACCGTGAATAACGATATTTCGTAACTATGAGCGGCTTCTTTCTTCATAACCGTTTCGGATTTGTATATGGTGTGTGCGTATTTGTGTAGTGTTGAATTGACCTTTTTCATGTTGCGCAACTACGGAAAAGATCACCTCGATATTTTGCAGGTCTCAGTAGCTAATAATTCTAAACTGAGGTAGAGTGAGGGCCTCTTTTGTCAGTGAGCAAAAAGGGGCTTAATTTTCTCAATCTCAATATACTTTTTTAATATTACAAGGGGAAAACGTGCAGGCAGTTCACGTAAGTGACTATTGATATTTGTAACACCAGGAGTTACTGAGAAGCATTGCCGGTCTTTAATTAGGGGTTTGGGCGACAGGGAATTTTCAGAAACCAAAGGAAACGCGACAACAATACCATCACTTGACGTGACAGTATTCACATATGCCGATCTTATGTGAGAAAGAGGTATCGGTACCCGGACGCGCCGGCCCAATTCGGCTGCAGGCGTGGCGCTACCTATAATTAGAATAAAGATAAGTTCCCGAATTATCCCTGGAATCATAGCCTTTGGCTGTATAGCCTGTGTTCTTAAAAGGAGATCTTGTTATTACACCAATTCAAATAAAAATGAATACCATAATCACGATGACATATCGTATTTTATAATAACATCCATTCTGCTTGTAATGCAAGCGTTGAAAGTGAAACTGACTGATCACATGTAATTCTTTATTACAGACCACATGCTGCGGAGGTCGTTAAGAGCGACGTAAAAACAAGCACAATATCTGAAAGAAATCACATAGTTTCTAAAGTTTTACCATACATTGTACCGTGTTGGATGAGCTCCATTAAAACGAAGATAAACACGAAGTAAACAAAGTATAGAAATGTGCTATTGAACAGTTGGATAAGCTGCATTAAAATCAAGATAAACACGAAGGAAACAAACTAAAATGTGCTATTAAAGAAGAATTCGATGCCATCGGTAGCTATCCTACCGATAATAACAGTATAGACGCCGATAAAGATCAACAAAACACACACGCTGTTGATGGCCGTGAAGAACCGTGCGAAATTGTCTTCCATAAAGATGATAAGTTTGTACGATTCTTGAAAAAGCAAAAGTGAAATGTAATGAGATGGCAATATTATATTTCTCAAGATAATAACAACAACCAAATATATCTAGAATTTAGTCGTCGAAAGATTTGTTGAACAAGATTGAAGTTCCATGAAGACTTAGAAAAAAGAAATAAACCTATACATTTCGAGGCTGGATTTTAACATTTTTTTATACCGAGTAGAAATAAAATTATTATAAAATAATTCAGAACCCATGAATTTGCTTATATTATCATTAAATTACTTGCATCACAAATGCCTCATAGTACAGATTAATAGATGATAGAAGAAATCTAATCTCAGTGATTGCAGATCTAAATGATGAAAATATTTGTTTGCTCGTAACATTCATCCTAGAATAGCTTGAGGAAATTATGCTTCAGGGTAAGTAATTACTGTTGTAAGATTTCTATAATAATTTGCAAGTGTACGCATAAGAGGCGAACGAAGATCTAACGTGCATATGTATAATATTAAATAACCGATCATTCCTCATAATAGCAGCTATCGGTGAGTGAAAGTTTCATCAAAATCGGTCCAGCCGGTTTGGACATTACGATCTTAGGCACTTCAATTTTACACTTAAATTTTATTTAGTTAACATTGGATCTATATCTTTTTTTTTACCTAATTTTATGCGGACGAAGTCGCGGGCGCAGCTAGTATGATGGACTGAAGTCCGCAAGGTACCAGGTTCAAACCCTACCGCCGTTGGGGTATTGTCGCACCCACTCCTAATACAAGCTTTCATTTAAGGTTAGTAGGAGGGGAAAGGGAATATTAGACGTACCTAAAAAGTATTTCTAATATTGTTATTTAAAAAAATATTGCAATATCGTTGTAGAAAGAATTAAAAATTTGTATATAGTTCTTCTTCTTAGTGTTTCTTTGGCAAGCACTAAATTGTGTCCGCCTAGAACTTAGCCACATCAACTGCCTTATCAGTAGCAGTCATCTAGTCCTCTTGGGTGCAGGTGTTAGGGCACGTAGAGCACGATATAAGATGGTACATTGTTTGAGTTGCACCGCACAAACACCTCAGATTAATATAATTTGTGAATCTTCACCTGGACATGTTCTCCCTAGACCCGCCAACCTGTGTCCGAAGTCTATTAAGTGACTTCCAGATTTGCCAAGGCAGATCATGCCCAGGTGGAAGATTCTCTGTGGGTGACACAAATGAGCTACGTAAGAGAGTATATTGTTTTAATAAGCATATAGCATGATTATAAATTTTATTTTCTTACATTATTTCGCTCTTATAGTCTTCTTAAATGACTAACGAAAAAATTATCTCCTATTTTTATTACTTTATAAAAAAAAATCAATAAATACTAATTTTTATATTTTAATATTTCCATCGACAAGTGTATCCAATCATGTATATATTTCCTATGCATTCCAAAACAGCTCGATCGATTTTGATGAAGTTTTGTATTTGTATATAGTTTAAACATAAATTACTCTAAATTGTACGCTACTCGTGCAAAGCCGAGGCGAGTTGATTGTCGCTTGTAACAATGAAGGTAAAGGTTTTTAAAAAAAAAAAGAATATTAGGAGTACTTTTTAGGTATGTCTAATATTCCCTTTTTGCCCTCCTACTAAGCTTAAATTAAAAGCTTGTACTAGGAGTGGGTGCGACAATACCCCAACGGCAGTGGGATTTGAACCGGGTACCTTGCGGATTTCAATCCATACCTTATACCGTTGAGCTATTGAGGCTCTGTACTTTAATATATTTTAAATCAGTTACACTAATCTTTAACATATTTACAAGTTTTAGCCAAACAACGATTTAAAATTTGAGCAAATTCTAAATCCCTAATTTTTAATTTTTAAATGCCATTTACCTAAAGAATTCAACCGGCATCGAGTGGAGTTGTGGGGATTGCTTACTTAACATGACCCATAGATCATCATTTCTCACACCAGACGAAGATGCTGATGAGGAATCTGACGCAGGTGACATAATCGCTACTAAGAATTCTATCGATACTCGTAAGTAAACTGGTCCAAGAAATCAGCCGCGAACTCAAGAAACTGGCAACCGAAAAAATCTAGTATTATTCATACTGGATTTTGTCGGTTGCCAACAAAAAAAAAACAGTTGTCATGTCTAACTAAGTAAAGCTTAAAGTCTGACATATGAAATAAAAAGAGCCTTGACGCGATGTCCGATGATAAATTTCATCATCGGACAGTCTAAACAATTATTCAATTCGATGGGATGGAATTTGATCGATTGATTAATTGACTGTTCTGTAAACATCCTGACGACGTATTATTATTGCTAAGAGTGTCGGCTGCATGTCGGCTGCATCGGGCGACGTGTGCACGCGAACGAAGTTGCGGAAAACAGCGGATTTTTTTTTTAATTTAGCGTTTTAAAAGTGAAAATTAATTTGGGTACAGTCGCGCACGATAAAGCACACCAACACGGGCATGTGCCTCGACAAGCCGGAGTCGGGCGACGTCGGGCTTTCTCCGATTCACTGTAATAGACAATGGGAATGAAAATGAAATTAAAATTGTAAATTTATTAGAAAAACTGATTACTGGAACAAATGTAACTTAAAATTAGGACAACGATGACAACTGAAAAAGTTAAAACTGCGTATCTATATCAGTTGTCACGCCCACCTCTAGAAACTTAGAGCTAAACCAATGTTCCAACTAAACGTTATTAGTTAACAAAAGTTATACTTTAAAAAAAAATACGTGAAAACATATACATTTGTGTGTATGAATATAAGAGTATAAAAATAACGTGATCCAAAATCTTAACACGAGATATTAGCTGTTTCCTGCGACTTTGTCCGCCTAAAATTAAACTTAGATCTCCGTAACCGGCCCCTATCGAAAAATCATTTCTTAGCGGATGTCCATTTCCTAGAGACTATCTTCTTGCTAAATCACATCTTAACGTGTCTCACGGTTTTCGAGATAGCATGTTAGGTGACTTTTCCCTTAATATATGAAATAGATCATTCATTCACTATTTGGTTATCTTTTAGTATGTTCCAGTGAGGTGAATCATCCGCGACAACCCATGCTTTAGCACAAAACGTCATCATTTTCAGCCCTTGATAACCCACTGCTGTTAAACAGTGGGACCCGATTAATGTCACTTTGTGATATTAGTCGTAAGGTTGTAGAGATCGTGGGGGTTCCGAGGAAGACGTCAGATGGCAATCGGTCATCTTAACTCCAAAGCCCCACAGCCAAAATCCTACTAGACCGGGATAACGCTAGGAAGTAGACAATAGGAGCGGTGATCGTACTGATGGGTGGTGTTTGTATAATTAATTATGTAATAATGTAATAATATAATTATACAAACGCCACCAGTACGACCACCGCTCATAGTTTACCTGCCTGACCTATTTTCTTGATGAATGAGGCAATATGCCGCCATCATTGACTTTATTAAATCCAGCACATATCGGTATTCATTGTTATAAAGCAACCGTTTATTTTATATAAAATTTATACTGGTTAAAAGTTTATTATAGCTTTTTTTTATATGTTACAAGGGACAAACGAGCAGGCAGCAGGCAGCTAAGTCCTTACTGACACCCATGGATATTTGCACGACCAGGAGGCAAGCAGATGCGTTGTCGGCCACCGGGAAGTCCCACAAACCGAACGAAACGCTACAACAATACCATCACTTGACGTAACAGCATTGCCGCCACTTCACGCCGATGTCATGTAAGAAAGAGGTCAATGTGGATCAAACGTTTCTTCGTCTTCTTCTAATATATATCAGGTTTGCATGAGAAGCTAAACTACTTTGCTACTGCTGCAAAGTAGTTTAGCTTCTCATGCATGTCATGGATTTCCGCAAAGTAACGCCTGATTCTATCAATTATATATCAGGTTTCTAAGTATCTGCTTTACTTAACAAATAGTATATTATATCTACTCTCAATTGTTCTACCACTATCAATATGCTGAAACTCGTCATTTCACTACTCACACACGCGCACACGCATTCACGTATGCATATACAAACGCGCACGTACGCAAATACGCACTCATGCACGCACACACAGGCTCTTACATACATACACACTCGCGCGTGCCTTTCTTAGTCTTCTATTTCTTATTTATCTCGTCTTCATAGACTTTAAAATTTAAGTAAATATGACGGCAGATCGGATCCCACAACACTAGAGCTCTTAGTGTGGGATACAGCGCTTTATTCTACATTATTATTAGTATAATTTTTGAGTTTATAAAGACATTTTTGCAAATTTTAAGAGTTCCTATGTATGTGTTAATTTTCTATTCATCAAGAGTGATCTTCATCATTAAGTCAGAAAGTAATTTTTTTTTCTTTATGTTACCGTTTTTTTATCGTTGGCCTCAGATCAGGGAGGATCACCCGCCGAATTTAAGCATATTAGTAAGCGGAGGAAAAGAACCTTATGATAGTTCTTGAAAAGCCAAGGTCTTTTAGTATGTTGTATAGGGCTTTTGCTGATATACCCCTTGCTCCTACCTCTACCGCGTATGGGCTGGTTTTATTACCGTTTTGGTGAGCTCATTGGTTAGGTCAAAGTACTTGTTCGTTTTCATCAGAGGATCTTTTGGGGTGTTGATCTTCCACGGAACTGTAAGCTCTAGAAGTACTAGGCTTAAGTGTTTTTGAATATAGGAATATGTCCGTCCTGGATGACGAGACAACAACGTCCTCTGGGATTTTTTAATGTTTTTCACACGTATCCATCTGAAGAGCCCAATCGGGTGCAGTATCTTAGATGGAGACTGGCTTGATTCTCGATTTATATAATAAGTAAAGAGTTCAAAGAGCGTGTCAAAACACGCTTTTTTTTTCATTTAGGCTACCAATAAATACAAGATAGACTTAAACTAAATTACTGATAATCATATAGATATTATGCTACATTATAGACCCACCTATAGGTTTCCACAACACGCTGGTAATCATTTGGTTAGAGAAAGAGCTTGCATCACGTTAAAATTGGATCTTTTTATAACTAGTTTTACGCGGACTAAGTCGCGGCCACAGATAGTATACATATATACCTATATATGTATATAGAAATATATTGTATATACAGTAGATATTGTCCAAGGCTTCATTCTTGTTAAAGTAATTAACAACAAGAATCAATTTTTTTTCTTGATCAAAGACATCAAAACAAACTCACATTCAGATTTTTTTAATGCAATTCAAACTACATTTTGTCGTAATAATATAATGCGAAGAGCAAACAAGTAGGTGGTTAAACTAAGTGACAACTGACACCCATGCATCATCAAGAGGTTCGTAGATGCATTGCCGGCCTTTAAGGACGGACTTGAACCGAACCGAAGCGAACGAATCGTGAGTTTGGTTGTTTCCAAGAACATATATCGTGAGTTTATTTATTTGCAAGTATTTCACGATTACAAGGCATCTAAGATCTAAGGTCACTATTTTTCTTGCCCCTCCCAGCTTTAATGCACTACAAGGAGAGAAAAAAACTAATAAGTATCGTACAAACTCTTTATGTTATATTATTGTTTCAGTATGGGCAGAAACAGGGGAGTTCCGAGACAGCGGACACTCGTCTTTGGCGTCTGGAGGCTC
>JANCMC010014895.1:0-47295 GCA_024363005.1 Charaxes varanes
CTATGTAATAAAAAATCCTGCACTTTTTAGTGTTACTTAGAGAGTGTTAAATTAATGCCTCTAGGCACAAGAGACTTTAAGGGGCGATTTCTAAAGACTCTTGATATGCGAAATAATGACTTAGCTGCGATGAGCCTAGTAATATTCTGGAATCCCAGCGAAATCCACGACCCCATTGCAATTTCGAGTCCGCCACTGAAGAATGCACAAGAGATCCTCTGGGGCCTCAATTATGAAGTGTATTTCAATGAGCATTGTGACCTTTAGTGACTGAGTCACTAGTGACACGCGTTATTAAAGAATGTTGCTTAAATACATTATACAAAAAAGGGGATTCGAGTCTATATACGTACGGAGATATGTATAAAATATTATATCGTTATTGAATCTCTAAAATCATTGCATGCATAGAGTACAATGAACGCGCTCTAGTACCATGCAGTGACATACAATTTTATAATTTTGTAGATTCAAATTCAGAATTTTATGATTCATAAAACTTTGTAAATCTTATTTTTAGTGCCAACGGAAAAATCTAAACGTGAAGTGAAAACTTTCGGGCCCTATTTTAAAAAAAATATGCTTTTTTTATTAAAAAAATATGTTTTACAAAATAATATTCTCCTCATTAAGGGCCGGCAGCGCATCTACAGGCCTTCTGGTCGTGCAGATGTCCATGGGCGACGGTAGGCACTTCAGTGCTTACTGCCTGCTCGTCTGCCCCCTTGTAACATAAAAAAAAAAAAAAAAAAAAAATAGATCTAAGTCATTCTTCAATCTTGTTTTTGGATTGCCGCGAGGTCGTGTCCGATCGGGTATCCCCATGGTCGCCTCTTAGGGATGTTTCCTATAGATGGTGTTAGTACCGGAGCTTTAGTTTAACTGTAAATCAGGCAAGACAACGTCTGCCGAGTACGCTGATAGAAATAATAGAAGTATAAAAATATTAACTCACCGTACGGCATCATCATGTTGTAGGGGAAAGTGGGGGGGAAGGACATTTGGGGTGTGCCCAACAGGCGGTCCATTGTCTGCGAGTGGCTGTTTTGCGTGAACTGATTAGTTCGCATGTCCTAAAGATAGATAGATCCTTTTATTTACCAAATGTAAATTTACGTAGATTATTCATACACCTACGTAATAACGTAGGTGTATGAATAATATATATTAAATACATTTTATATTATATTAAGTACATTGTGATCGGTATGATTACGACGCGTGCATACACCAATTTGGTGAGTTATGATCCTGAGCTGAGCGAAAGCACGCCGAACAAGGAGTCTCAGGCACTTCTGATGTTTTCCCTCTTCAACTTGATGGACCCAGTCTTTATGCTGTAAATTCATGGAATACTAAAAAATCCATCTCACTTTTCAGGTTTCCAAACAGCAAAGCTCTAAGACGTAAATGGTTAGATGCAATATGTACCTCAGTGAAGATTAATTTAGACTCAGTTGTTTGCAGTCAGCATTTTCTTGAAGACCAGTACGAGACTGTACGTGGTAAAAAGAGGTTAAAAGCAAAGGTTGTCCCAAGCATTTTTGTAAAGGTCAGTTAATGCAACTAAGGGGTCATCCATAAATAACGTCACATGCTAAAAGGGGGGTATGACCTAAAAGTGATATTATGTGATAACGGGCAGGTGGGGGTTGAAAGCTTTGTAACATGGCATGTCAAAATTTAAAATTTAAAAAAAAAATAGAAAATAAATTACACTTCTGTTCTCTTATAATTATACAGATCCTTACTGCCGCGCGACCAGTAAGATCTATTATAACTGCCTCAGCCTATAGCTCATCCCCAAGACCAGCAGAGCACATAAACCCTGCAATGGCTTGAAGTGTGAGCACTCTAACTCCTGGGGTCAGGGTGATACCACAAAAGCATTTATTTAGTTGTGCGCGCGTTGCTACTAATCCGCCGATTTTATAATTTGGTAAGTAGTAGTGGTTTATTAGCATTTTACGATGTTGTTATCTGACGAAATGATGTCAAGGATACGCTCCGAAAGAATCTTTCTTAATTACGACGTTTAGAAGTAAAAGTATAAAATTTTTGGGTTCGTTTTGTAGGTATTCGGTAGGCTAGTGCGGGAAATAGTGTTTGTAGAGATTTAGTCAATTCTCGGTGGCACAAATTTACTGAATCAGCGGCACATTTAAAAGTATTTGTCGATTCAATGTAGTTGTAAAGGTTGATTTGATTGATGCATTTTTTATTTATTAAAAAGGTATAGGTACCATCGATCTCGTCACATTATGAGTACAATTTTTAATTGGGTACACAAAATAATTCAGTATGACGCATTACTACAGGTGTATACAACATTTAAATAAGAGATTGGAAGGTATCAGAGATTACGAGATATAAGATAAATCTAAATCAATCGTTAATAACATCTCATCGCAACACCTTTTTATTTTAAATAAATGGGTTTTTGAAGTAGAATTTATCGCTTACCTGTAACGGTTCGCTGTGCCGAAACTAATGATAATGTTTTGGCAAGGGACAGGGTAGAAGGCAAATACAAAGGGAGGCCTATGTCCAGCAGTGCGTTATCAAGGGCTGAAAATTATGATGATGATGAAGGACTCTCTCAATTGTACGCAGACAAAGTCGCGGGAAGCAGCTAGTATTTTTAAAATCATATTATCTTAACAGACTCTTACACGAATACACAAAATAATGTTTTATATTAACGTGGGAAATGTAGGAAAATTCCGCTGTGCGAACTTCTAGGAATTTATTGCCTCCAACAACTTCTTTGTTTCCGCGTCGATACAACTAAGAGACCTAGAAAAGAGCTTACTCGTTACTCAAAGGCCGGCAACGCATCTCCACTAGCATTTTTTTTGTATTAATAGACTTAAGTATAAGTACTTTTTCTAGACGGTGTATGACGTCTTTTTATACGACAAAGGCAGTTCACTTTGTTATGATTTGACTATTAACGCGAAAGGCCGGTAACGCGTCTGCGAACCTTCTGGTAGTGCAGCTGTTCACAGGCGAAGGTCGTCAAAATATTATAGTTGGGTAGAATATTCAAGTAAATTGTTTAATTGTGTAAAAACCATGGGTTAGTTTTTTCATTTCTTACTCAAAAACAATAGAGTCTTTCGTTCTTTGTCCTTTCCAATAGTGAATTTACTGATTGCATCGTTATTTAGAGCGATATTAATAAAGAAAATGGCGGGTGGCCCTCTAGAAATTAGCTACATGAAAATAAATTGGATTATCCATGATAATTAAAATATAACAATAAAATATTTGGGATAGAGAGTTTGTGAATGTAATAAATGTTTATAGACATAGAGTGAAATTAAAGGCGTTTTCTCAGTGTAAAACTCTTGAAGTTTGTTTTATCATTCATTGCATAGAAATTTTACAAGAAAAATATTTAATACCTATTATTAATATTTTTCGATTTATGATACTCGAAGATGTGCGATAAAAAATATTTCTATATCTATTTATTTGTTTTTCTAACAATACTCTTACGCTTTGTATGTCGCAAGCAGATTAGCCGAGAGCTTGAATAGCCGTTCATATAACAGCCTAGCATCTTTTCTAAGCCGCGCCGTTCAACCTAGCTTCCTGAATGATATTCAGCCATTTGATCAAACGGGCAAATGACTTGTATCGATGACATTTCATAATATTTGCCTAGCCTGCCTAAAGTTCAATTTAAAATAGTATAAGGGAAGAGTGCAGTAACAATAATAAAGTGAGTTTACCTGTGACTGAGTCCAAAAAAAGTGCCAGTTGGATGGTCGAAACTAAATTTAACCTAAAATCACCACAATTAACTACCTCGAATGTTCAAAAACGTTGAATGTTGAAAGGAGTTGAAACGGTTAGAAGGTGGAGACGGCTTAACGTTCTTAGTTTGTTTTGTATATTAATCTTCTAAATATACTCTTTATTGTATACGTACGCTAAAATTTCTCATTTAGGCAAATACTATCATGTGGTCATCACCTTATCGTACGAATGACCTAAGCATATTAGCCAGTCAGTTTATTAAATGTTGTAACAAACGAACGAATATCATTCAGAATCTAGTCAGGAAAGAGGCTAGGCTTTTGATTGAACAGCTGATTAGGCTAGTTGGCTGCGACATATATACAAGTAAATTAACAAAGATCATTACGTTTGTATAACATTTATATTACACCTACAAATTACAGTTAATGCCAAGGCAATATCTACCTACAATAGCAGACAGGAAATTAAAATATTCCACATCATAATTTTAATTATAATTAAACTGACATTTACGATAGAAAATTGATTTCTTAGGAATGAAGCGGACATCACATCATTAATTCCACATAAGTTCTGTTCTAGATATTGGATTCAGAACTAAACCAAACACGGTTACAGATAATAAGATATAATAAATAAAAAATATGTAATATCGTGTTAACGTTATGTAAAATATTGTAAATTAATTAATTGTATTAGTGTTCCAAATTTACCATCAACATAAATGAAGTCTTGATAAGCATTGCCCTGATAGAGTTTTGAGAAATTTATATTTATAATAGACGACTCATTTTTTTCAAACCTTTGTTTAAATCACCACAACTTCATTAGATAAATCAGTATAATATTATGCAAGTATATATTTTACAAACTATAATGAATACAATATATTTATGGGTTAATAAATGTCTTCTGCGAAGTAGGAGACGATATGCTAATGAGTTTTAAGGCAATAAATAGATCTGCGATCAGTTATTTACATATCTGAGTCATAATATCATTTATAATGAGGAAAAGCCACAAATGCCGTAGTCCGTAGACGGAACTGTTCGCAGCAGACGCGAACGATTGTAATGCAGCATTTTTATGACTAACGTGTACATTAAACTCTCATATATAATGAGGTGCATTCAGCTTGTAATTGCTGGCATTAGATATGCTGGTCATTAGATATTATTATTGCGTAGGTTCTTTAATATTCGTTGTTATTACGAATCTATCGACATTTCTTTGAGAAACGATTTTGATTAGAATAAATGATTTTAAAAATCACCAATAGGTATATAAATATTTATAACTCCGTAGTCTTTCCAATTCGTTAGCAATATTCAAACGACACTTTTATTTATATTCACATTAAAAATTTCAACTAGGCCTTGACGATTAACTGAAACAACAAATATAGGTATACATACGTATGAACGTAATTTTGATTTGCATATTAATAACTCTCGACTAATTTCCAATACATTGATTGGCAAACAATGTCCTCCATAATTAGTATAAGTGTTATACTGGAAGTACATATATGGTTTGCTAAAATTGGATAACCATGCTACTTTTATTAGCTATTTTCTAGGTGCTAATTGATAAACCCTCATTTAATAAAAAAAGTTTCTCATTATAAGTCAGAGATACTCGAGGTCTAGGCAGATCACCCCTGCAATGGAACGACCAAATTATGACTGTTCCGGACGGTCCCTTACATGAGTGTACCAAACTATCGTTAAAAAATCGCTTTACCAAGAGTGCATCGACGAAGTAGAACATGAATTATAAGTCCATTAGGTTACTATGAAATACAAAAACACATCTGCCAGAATAGTTCTGGTGAAAGACGAATTTGTAATAATTAATCGGTTTATGTAAGTACTTTGTATAATATCTTTACATTATCAACTGAAAATAAAATAACACTAACTTTCTTCTACTATAGTGGATACAGGTTTGTAGTTCATAAGTGTATTAAGCTAAATTTACGATTAGGTCTAAACACGAGCGTCACCATCAATGCAGGCTGTATTGCGGGCCGGCAACCATCCGCCATCACCGAATTCGAATTGCACCGCCAGGCTTCCATTATCCTATGCAAATCCGGATTTCCCAAATATCGTACTCCGCCGCGGGCTACCTGATATCGCGACTATTAATAACCCGTCGTGTTACAAATACGATCCTCCACGTTCGCCGAGCCGTTTAGCCCGCCGACGAAATAAAGTAGCAATATGTTAACTTACTTTACACGCTCGCGCACTAAGAGATATTGTGCATTATGCGAAATTGACGTGATATACGTAGCGCCGTATCAAATAGCCGACTGGATATTTTCCTGAACGACGCGCAGTGAACGTGTAACAGCGCTATATTTATCATTGAATACCAATTTTGTGAGGTTATGAATTCTGACTGCATTAAAAATAGCTTCTCTTTCGAATTTATGGAAGCAATATTGATTCACTTATCGCGGGAAAATTGTACGTGATTTTGGGAATATTACTTTGCATAATTGCACGCTGTCTGTACTTGATTTTGGTGAAAGACTTATTTCTATTTACACTAAGATAAGACTACATACAGTCGTTATCTATGCTCTATACAAATATATAACGGTGAAGAGTTTGTTTGTTTGTTTTCTTGAACTCGCTAATCTCAGGACCTACTGATTCAATTTGAAAAATCCTTTCAGTGTTAGATAGCCCATTTTTTGCTGAAGATAGAAAATAGTTTCTAGGCTGTATTATCATCAAGCTAAAATTTTACGCGGACGAATTGGCGGGTAGCAACTAGTCTATCTATATAATATGTATGTAGTGCCAATAATCTACACTTTATTTAACGGCTTTATTTCTAAACTATGTTCTAAATACATATACGCAGTTTTTTATAAAAAATAAGGAGGTTATAAATTGAATTTAAAACTTGTACTATTTGGCAATAATTTAGATAAAGGAAGAAAAAGCGAATATGTTTATATCATTAAAAAAATCGTAGTCTAAATCAAAAGGATAATAATTTTAAAATATTTCTATTTCCAATATTAATTCAAACAGTAAGTCCCGTCTAGGCCTATTTCAGAAATTAAAACTAGCGTACCGGTACTGTATAAGTAATCTGGCCAAAACACGTTAACAAAGTGAAGGGTATGGATCACATCGAGGTCAAAGTTCCAAGTCGGGACGAACCAAGTCAGAAACTAGCAGTAATCCCCTTATTTTAGCACCTTTCACATCGGGATTATGACGAGAGTATATCCCTGATGGAATGGCTACGTAAAAATTTCCGTAGTGCTTTTATTTGGACTTTGCGTATTGGCTAGTGTATTACAAGGAAATAACCAGAGTTCATTTATGGCAATGTCAATGCCAAGAAATGAAATAAGGCTTTATGAACAGACTTATTTACGTAAAGTGAAATACGTTAATGGTATATTTCTCAGATAACGCAATAATACTTCTGTGAGCTTATATAATTATATGCCTGAAAAGTTTAAGGTTATTATCAATTAATTAGCAATTGTTGAAAGTAGTAGTAAACTCATGTGGGTAAGGAAGGGATGCTATAGTAGCATAAAAAAGTACTCTGTACAGGAGCAGTACTAGGAACCAAAAGGAATTTCGTAAAAGTTAGATGCCTCGCCTATGCGGATGATCTCGCCCTTCTTGCAGAAACTGAAGAAGAAGCAATTGCCCAGATAAACGTCTTATCAAGAATCGCCAGGAAAACGGGCCTACAAATTTCTGCAGAAAAAACAGAACTCATGACCACAGACATAAAGTACAAGAAAAAAGAAGTGGACACCATGTGTGGGAAAATCAAGGTTACACAAAAATTCAGATATTTAGGAGAAATCATCTGCAGTAATGGCTCGGATCGAGAGAGTTTTAAGGAGAAAGCCACCAAACTGGAGAAGCTATTTTTCAATATCAGGAACTTCTACAATAAGAAGAATTTATCCTTCAAAGCCAAGGTCAGACATTATAATACAGTAATCAAGCGTGTGATACTCTATGGGACCGAGACATCTTACCTCCCTAGCATGGAAAAGCTGTTGAAGGTAGAAAGAAAAATACTCAGGAAAATATACGGACCAAGAAAGACACCAGAAGGTTACAGACTAAAGTCCAACAGAGAAATATATAATAATAACAAGAGTCTAGAGACCGATATCAAAATAAGAAGACTGAGATTCTACGGGCATATGATGAGGATAAAGATGGACATTCCACTAGTAAATGCGAAACAGTTAGATCTAAACCACACTTGCACTTATTCCTGTCAGTTTTGGTAATTAGGTGTATATGTGTTATGTTAGTGTGGCCGATACGTAACCTAGTGATGACTACTTGGTCCTTTCTATTATTAAATAAAGTTGGACCTTTATCAAAAATTGATTTTCTGATGTGGAAGAGCTTTGTCTCATTTTGTGTTTTCCAAAAGTGATCCCAATTTCTTTTTATTTTAAATTTGAAGAATTTTTTTAATTCCTGTGGAGTTGATTTTTTTATATGGCAGCAAACATTATCTACTATTGCACGTCTCGCTTCAACATCTGCTTTTTCGTTACCAATTATTCCTTGATGACTTGGGATCCATATGATTTCAAATTTGTAACTATTTCGAAGTAAGTCAATCATTTTTTGTTTCATTGCTACTATAAGGGTGTTTGTGTTATTTTCAGATTGCAACGCTGTTAAACATGACATAGAATCAGTATATATTACAAATTTGTAATCATTAGATTCTTCATAAATTAATTCCAATGCTTTCAAAATAGCCACTGCTTCACAAGAGAAAATAGAATTATAATCTTCTAATCTGTATCGATAACAGTTAATTATAAACTTTTTTAATTATGACATTGGTACTATTGGACAATTGAGGTATTGATGTAATTAAACTTTCGTATAGAAAATGCAATCTAGATTATAACTTTTTTCTACAAACGACGGTATTTATATTGTATATATAAATATTATTTTCTAAAGATGAACAGTGATGGCGGCATTTACATCTTAACTCTAAATAAGCATTGAACTATTTCAGTCTTAGAGACTAAATAATAAAATAAACTAAAATTGTTCAGTAAATCTCATTGCGAAGGGAGTTCTTAATAACGAGTTAAAAATATGAACGTCTGTACTTAAGACCTTCTATCTTTTTCTTAAAATACTATAGATAATGATAATCGACTACAGAATATAAAATCGTTCGGTTGAGCCTCAAATGACACTTAATGGAGTCAATAATCGATTTAGATTTGAAATCGAGAATACAGTATGAACTCTTTATAACGTCATTCTTTATAACGAAAAACTCCCTATTACATAGAAATTAGGCCACTTAGGTTGGTTTTCATCGAAACCCCTACATTCTCACTCATACTCTTTGTAGCACAATCAGAAAATATATGCAACTGTATTTAATAGTGTTAAATACTTTTGTATATATTTTTTGACACTAATTTGTATAAAAAATAATATATAATTGAAAATTATTCTTATACATGATAAATTTAAAAGAAATGTCTCATGTTTTGAAAGTTTTTAATATATTTAATATTAAAATCAGATGCTTTCTTCACCTTCTTACTTCCTAATTAGACTATAATATTAAATATGAGTTCTTCAAGTTTTCGTTACGAGAAGTTATACCTGAATAAACTTAGCGTAAGAGACTGTATACTTTATACTTATTTCTAACTTCATACAATGTATCGTATTTCACAAAGCACGAGTACGGCTAGCAAAAAAAAATGGAGAGACTTTGTTTACATTTCTCAGCTCGTGTTATTTCTAACTTAGATTAGTAGACTGAATTGTATACTTATTTCTAGCTATAACTCATACAAAGTATCCTATTTTACAAAGCATGAGTTGAATTAGGAAAAAATACGACAAGGGTTTCTTTAAATTTCCCAGTTCGACTTTTTTCCAACATATCTTAATAGACTGTATATATTATACTTATTTATATATGTAACTTCATACAATATATCATATTTGCAACCAATTTTCAAAATGGAGGAACTTCAAAATTCGACTGTAATGTTTTTATGTTTTGTTATCTCAAAACTTTAGACTGTACACAAAGTCCCTGGCCACACAACATGATCATTGAAATAATCATTCAAATGAAGCTATGTCTGGCTCCGGCATAATATGGGTTACGCCCAATGCCGCCAGCTCGTTTGCCCCTTGCTATAAAAAAATGGCTAAAACATCAGTTGCATTAATAGATTTTTAAATTGGCATAAAAGATGCAAATATAAAAATATCAAAACTCAAAAGATACTTAAAATATCCTTCTTAGACAACACCACAGAATCTCCTAAACGAAAAAATTAGAATATATTAATAAATACAGGCACGGATGTTTCGTTGAAATTTTATTTTTTAAAAAGGAGACAAGCAAGGCGTTATTTGCAGCAAAATATAAGCAAAATGGCTGTATTATATTCGTTTATATCGGATAGCGAAATTAAGTAATTAAGGCTCGATTCGTGTTTTACAACCTATATACGACCAAATACAACTGGAGCATCTCAATTCCAAGCAGTTTGATCTTTAATATAGTCTTCGACTTTATAATACGCCTTACGAAAAGCTTGTTTTTAATATGCTGTTTAAATTTAACTATAGATATATTTATATACATATGGATATAGATTTAAGTGAGGGTAAAGCAGCCAATTACATAGCTCTCCATCATTTACACAAATACAAAGTAAAAGGAAAATTAGAAATTACTCATCGTCACCCGGGCAAGGATGGAACAATCTAGCTATATTAAAGAATATCTCAGCCGTTTCAATAACGAAGAAAACTATAATAGGGCTCTTAATTAAAAAGAAGCAGCACTCGTCTAGCGAAAATTTTTGCTTCACGCTCAGTTAGACGCAAAAGCATTCAACAAATTTTTCTTAAAATCGAAACAATTACACTCTGTTGCCATCCAGCAATATTCTTTGTGTCCTTGCAATTTTCACATTTTTGTACCTTGATAAAAAGGAATCTATCAAATGCCTTACTTCTTTCTTTCGCTGAAAAACTAAAATATAATGTCTGAACAGTTTTAGTGTGAAAAAAGAAATTGAAATGAAAAATGTATTTATTCAGAAACTTAAAATCACAGACTACGATTTTTGTCACTCGCAATGTAATAATTATATGAGACTTATAACTTATTTTAAGTTTAGATTTCCACCAAAATTTATAGCGGAGGAAGTGTACTAAAATAAATGTATGTACATGTATTATATGTATATTATCAAGTATAGACCCATATTTATATTTTGACAGACATTTTTAAACATCTATCAAAGAAAGTTCTTTAAAATGAATATTACGAATGCTTTTCAGGTATGTCTAATATTCCCCTTTGTTAATCTCCGAAACGGCTAAATTGATTCTATCACGGAAGGTCTAGTGCCTGGTAGAGGTAATGACAGAAGAAATAAAATAAGTTAATTCAATTTTAAGGTAATATGTCCCGCACAAAAAAAATTAAAACGCTCAAAATTTAACAAAATTCCTGCTAATTCGTATAAAATAAAAGATAAATATAGAGCTAAATTGGATTTTTCATATAAAAAACTTAACATTCTTGTTTTAAAAAATATCGCTATAAGCTTATAACTAGGACTGAAACAAACAGAATGTTAATTTTATGTTAACATTCTGTTCGCATCTATCTTCGAGGAAAAAGTGTTTAGCAAATGTTACGTTTAATTTAAACTGTGCGGAAGTTAAGTATAGCTTGTAATAATTTTTATATGAAGGCTTTAAAGCGAGTGTTTGAGCCTCAATAGCTCAGCGGTATAAGGTATGAACTGAAATCCGCAAGGTACCCGTTTCAAACCCCACTGCCGTTGGGGTACTGTCGCACCCACTCCTAATACAAGCTTTTAATTTAAGTTTAGTAGGAGGGGAAAAGGGAATATTAGACATACCTAAACCACATGTTGGAAAGATAACGGCCTTCCTTGCCAAAGGCTAGAAGCGTTCTGAATCGTACGTTTTCTTTACATGCATACTTTCTTTTATATGTAATATATGATTTCGTTACAAAAGGGATGAACTGAGCTTGCGGTGTCTAAGAAAAATTACGATGTTTCATATAAGAAAAAGGGTAAAACTTCCTGTAGTTTTACTGTTTTCCTTATATATTAAACTAGCTGATACACTTAAACTTCATACAATTATCAAACTACACTTGTTTATTGAAGTACGCCGTAGTATTAATCTATATATACTTTCTTTTAAGCCAAGTGACCGTAAAAATCGTTCACCGATATTAATTTACGAAATATCTAAAAACGCAACTGCATTACGGGATTGAAAATTTTATTCCCGCGTGAATGAATCAACTTTTAAATTGAGTAAAAGATTGTGGATAGGATTTTGAACTCAATCAACTCAACAATAAAGCCTCGTGTCCCTTGATCTAAACAAATAGCGCTGGAATCAATGGTATTATGCGATGTGGACAGCAAGAGAAAGGAATGAATGAGATTTTATTTTCCACTTTTAATTTTTTCCAGAGAATCCACCATCGGAGGAGCGGACAACGTAATTAAACTCTCTATAAATTGCAGATTGTAAAATCTATTTCATTTTGATTAAATGAACCTTCTCCATATTATTTTAAATCTTTATTAATAGTAGACATCACTGACTGATAAAAATTCGACCAGAAATCTTTAGATTTACGAAACATATGCTTACTTAAAGCTATATACAATTTTATTATTCTTAGTATAACGACATTTGACAACTGAAAAAGTTATAAATGCCTATCAGTTGTCACGCCCATCTCCAGAAACTTAGAGCTAAAACAATGTTCCAGCTAAACATTAAAAGTTGTACTTAAAAAAATTTACGTGAAAACTTATAAATTTAATTCTTAAAAACTAATTGTAAGACTATGTGTCAATTTTGACGAGTATGTGTAAATTGTATATGTGTGTGAGACTAAGAGTGCGTATAATGTGTAAGTGTGTGTGCGCAAATTAGTTAAATTAATGTAATAGAGTATGCGTTTTAAATTTAGATTTGTAATAGTTCTACTTTATTTATTTACTGTTAAGAGTTTTTCCGTCTCTTCGTAATTAAGTGATAGTAGCCAGCCTCATAAAAGCTTCAGAAGAAAGTTTCGACCTCATCAGCGTTTCATAAATTCTTGAACCGCCGAGTACTAAGTACTCGCGGTGCTCTTATAACGTATTAATATTATTGTATAATATATTAAAGTTCTAAGTCTTCACTAGACTTAAACTTGTCTGGAAGTCGGTTTACCTAAATGTTCCGTCCCAAGACCACAAGAAAAAAGACAATTAGGTGTAATATACAATACATAATATATTATAATATATAATTAGAATTCGGTGCCGTAAAAGCGCGATGTACCAGAATAATCCTACAACGCGTTTACCTATAATGTGGAACAAACCTACCGTGTTATAGGGGGGATTAAAGTACCAAAAACTTATCAAAAGTATTTTTTTTTACTTTTTTTTTAAACTAGCTGTGCCTGCGACTACGTCCGCGTAAAATTAGTGTAAAAAAAATTATTAGCGTGATTGACAAATGGGCTATCTAATACTAAAAGAATTTTTCAAATCGGACTAGTACGTCCTGAGATTAGCACGTTCAAGCAAACAAACAGTTTTTAGATAAATAAGAAAAGATTAAATTTCTTCGTACAAAGCCTTAATTAATTGTGGGTTTATGGAAAGATATTTAATCTTCAGTCTCCGGAGTAACGGATTCCAGTAAAGTAATTGGCTGAAATTTTGAATTGTAATGCCGGAGCCAGACATAGCTTCATCTTGCTGTTTAGAAGGTTAAGCCTTGGCATTGTTACGTACCCACAAGCCAGCAGACATAGTTCTGCTCGAAAATAGGTTTAAAGAAACTTTATTTCCTAAGAACAGTCTTGACCAAAGATAAAGTTACAATTTTATTCTTAAAAGTTAAATTGAAACAAACGTAATGATTATAGGTAAAGTATATAGCTTTTGTTTCTTTAACCTTTATTCTTTAATTTCTTTTGAAAATAGCAAATGGGTTTTCTGCTGTAATATTTTGAGAGATGTTATATATTTTAGCACTTTCAAAAAGTATAGATTTTTTCATGGTTTGTCTAAATAGTGTTAAACAAACATAAAATGAAAGAAATCCTACATCAATAAATATATTTGTGAGTCCCGTACACGAAATAAATCAAATTCTATCGCAAAAATGGAACGGTGAAACTTTAAGAAACATGGAGTAAAGAGACTAGTATTAGCAAACACGAGGTGAACAAAGAACGTTAGGGTTGTCACTACTAACCACTTCCAAAAATTCTGGGAGGACATGTTATTGTTTACCTACTATAGTTGACCTATTATTGTACCTACTTCTACCAGACATGACGTTATTCAAGCAAAGTTCCTCTATACCGTGAGCTAAGGTAATTTTTTTTAGATAGGACAAATGATAAATGGAAGAGCAATAATTAATTACAGTCGAATCTTCTAGTATTTATGTCGAAATATTAATAATTCTGTCTGAATAAATGAAATAAAATATGTCATTTAATTAACATTTACACAGAACAAATCAAAAAAATGCTGGAAAAACTGTGTGTATTCGTTATAATATTATATTTCTATGTGAATTCTTTTATAAATACCCTTTTTACGTCCCGTAGTACATCTAATTATTTCCGGAGTAAATATATGTCCCACTTTCATTATATTATTTAGGACAACCCTTGTCACGGCTATTTGGAACAAAGCAATTGCACTCTTAAGAGTATACGCTTTAAGTGTTTTCTGCAATGTAACGTAATGTATACTCATCGCTAATGCGTTTGATAAGTGAACCACGAAGATAGAATACTCGTATTATGTAAATGTTTCTTACAAGCGATACCGATAGCAATTTATAGTTTCGTAGTATGAAAGTTCTTACCAAATGTGTAAACTAAATATATAAACGGATATAATCTACGACGTAGAATAAGATATTACTTATACTAGTACTGTGATCCCTCCTACAAGACGATGATATTATATCGCATTAAAATTATTCTATAATGTCATCAAAATCATTTTCAGGCCTTGATAACCCACTGCTGGGCATAGGCCTTCCTACTTCCTCCAACCCAATCTAAGCCACCACGCACTCAGGTTCGTATAGATTCGTTTATACAACGCGTTTTCCTATAATGCGGAATGAACCTACCGTGTTATAGGGGGGATTATAGTACTGAATTGTAAGAGTTACTTATTTATTCTTTCCCGGCATTACACAGCAGACGTTTCTTCTCAAATTCGTCTGTTACTTACCAATCTCCTTCATGTATTTTACATAGAGCGTAACACTGATATTTTAATTCTAGCGAAGTCTATCTAGTATTTCAATCTTTCATTAATTTTCCTCCCTTTCTTTACTTTTAAACCTTTCCTGAAATAAAACGAATGAAATAAAACAAATAAAACTCAAATCCGTTCAGCTATCTCCAGGTTTTAGTGAGACTAACGAACAACGATTGACTTTTATATATATAGAATAGAAGATAAAACAAAAGTCAAACCGGTCGGCAGGTCAACTTATTTTAAGAACCTAAGGTCTTCGCCACCAGAACACTCGCATACTTTCTTTTATTGGTACCCTTACAAGGTCGGTACTTGTCGCAAGTTATAGTACGTGGAAAACTAAATTAAAAAAAGTAAAAGGGTATTAAAAAAATACAATATACACAATCTACTCGTTTTCCTCGTATTAGGAATTTAAAAAAATAAAATTTCAATGTTTTCTGAAGGGAACTTTTAAAACGCGCATTCCAGTGCATCCACGCACATCTAAAACTCAATGCGTCGCTCCGGGGCCAGGAAGGCTGGAGAATGAATTGTCTACAGTAAGGGAAAAAAATGCATAGAACATTTTTAAACGGGGAATATATTTTAAAAAAGGGGCCGAGGGCGACGAATCTTCATCGTGCATATAATCCAATTTGACTGTTCCTTGATATTATTCATGCATACATTCCGACGGTCTCTTCATATTTTACTTTTTTATTTTTACTTGTATTTTCCTGCTTGTAGTCCTATACTTTTTTTGGTAAGTCCCATAAATTTGTTTAGGTATAATTTTACAAGTTTACTTAATATATATAAATTAAGTCATGTTGTTTGTCCGCGATGGACTTCTGAACTACTTAACTTATTTTAAAGACATTCACACACCGTATGCAGTTTGATTCAACTTGAAAGAGAGAATATCCGAACGACTGCACCAAATTGTATAATTCCTTTTTTGCCGTGTTCGTTATTGTTAGGACAAAGTTTGTGAAATAAATGAGTAATTGCAAAGCTAAATCGGAAAGGAAATGGAACGGAAACGGAACGGGAACGGGTAATGGGAATAGTGTTATAGGATAATAGAATATAGTAAAAAGTAAGTAACCCAACGTTTGGGCAGGACAACGTCTGCCGGGTCCGCTAGTAATTCTATACGTTCTTGTTATCTTGACAAAACTTTTGGTTACTATAAAAGGACTAGAAAAGAAAAAAATCATAAATTTTCCAGTATCACTAAACTCAAATTTATTTTACAAATAAAAAAAGGATGCATATAACTGTTTTGTCCAAGTTTCGAAATCAGCGTAAAATCCAGCGTTGAGTCATAATTGAAGGGTAAAGAAAATTAAAAAGTTCCATGTGTCTTTTCGTCGACAAAGGAAAAGGTGTCGTTACGATGTGACCTCAAAACCTAGAAGGTGTTTTTGAGGTTAAATCTTCCTTTTGGTTTCGGCGCATTAAATTTTTCCACATTTGAGACTCTCTATACAATAAAAGTACCAGGTTGGCGTTCGGTTACCTTTAAAATTTAGTACCCCTTGGCTAGGCAGTTTCTTTTAGACTAAAAGAAGGAAAAAATTAGAATAATAAGACCAATAAAGGATTTTTTTTGTATTTTTAATTGCTTTCTAGACTATTACCCATCCTGATGAACTGTATATAAAAATAATCAAATATACTATATCCCGAAAGTCTTTTCTGGTTGCCAGGATTTCTGAACGCAGTACTTTCATATTAAAAAAAAAATTGATAAGTAAAGATGTGCCACAATATATAGAAGCTAATATTTATTTCTTAATTTTCTCCTTTGACTGTAGCAACTAACTGCCCTCCTTCCTTACAACTAATTAGATTTTCACATAACTAAACTTATTACATTCAGCCAAACAACTGTCACTTTTTAAAATGTAATCACGTTACAAATGGAACGTTATTTACGAGATATTAATGGCCATAAATAACGCTGTAATAGTTCCATTTACGCCATTTGTATCTATCGGTGCAATTCCCATTCCGATTAACAGTGTTATCCGAGCCAATAATCCTTGCTCACATAAATATCCATACCGTTACATAAACGTTAAACATGCCTGATTAAAAAGCATAAATTTTGTCATTCGATTCAAAGCAAACTGTTAATGTATGCTGGGTGTAAACACAATGATGCGGAGTGCAAAGTCTCTTTCACAAACAAGCAGGCGGTTCACCTAACTGACTAACAATTCCCATGGATATCTACACCACAAGAAGGCTCGCAGATGCTTTGCCGGCCTTTAAAGAGAGGACCAAGAGAGCACCGGGAACTCTCACAAACCGAACGAAACGCAACAACAATACCATCACTTGACGTGATAGCATTACCGCCGCTTCACGTGGATCTTATGCCAGAATAAGATACTGGTACCTGGACGCGCTTACCCAATTCGGCTGCAGACCAAAAGACTACAAGTATGACGTTATCTCTAATTAAATTACTATATACTTGATTAATTATAGTGAAATTGGAAATGCGGGGTATACTAGCAAAGTATCTCTACGATCGACTTAGAGTCCTTGGTGTATCTATACATTCTTTATTAGCATATCTAAAGCAGCACCAACAGGATCATACTAAATTAGGATAGGAAAGGCCAAATTTGAGAGGGAATGAACGCAGCGAAGGCAAGAGTTAAGATGCATAGTAAAGAGATCACTCTACCCTACACACGATTATCTATTATTAGTACCATCTTCAATAACACTAAATACATGTTACCTTTTGCATGTACTTCATAGAATTAAGAAAACTACAGCAGTATATAGTTGATTCTAAATACAAAATATTTATAAGTAGATGTACTGCTTATAAATATTTTGTATTTAGAATTAATAAATAAAAAAACAATTCTGTATTTATTAATTCTATATAAATACAGAATTGTGTTTTCGAACTATCAAAAAGGAATAAATAATTAATTTTTGAAAGAGAACAAAGTTATAGATATTAAATAATAATTTAAAGCCACCCACCATACTTTAAATGGCTATAAACTTAAATAATAACGCTATTAAGAATATTTACAGCTTGCCCAATATTCGCGAAAAGCCTCTTAAGTTTTTTTGAAGCTTGTAGGCCCGATGATAACTCAGCGTAGTTGAACTTTGGACTGAACAAATTAAAAAATTTCAGTTCATCCTTCTACGAAAAAGCTATTGAGGCTTGTATATAAGAACAACACATGTGTGTGAAACATTACTCAAAACTCCCACAACTTGTCGGAGCCAACGTTCCGATATATCGTAACATGTAAAACCGGTAAACAAAGTTTAATATTTTGCTCACTTTACTAATCTTAGAATAAAAAATAAAAATGAGAATTTAACTAGAAAATAACAATATGATTTGAATAATTGCATTTACTGTCAGTATTCCATGTTTATTGTCACATATTCTATTAATGTGTGTTGTGTGTGGACGCATGTGTGTGTCCATACTTTAGTTTGTCTCGCGTTTTAGTTAGTGTCTAAAGCTCGTAATCTCTCAACAAAAACATTTCGCTAATTCAGAGGTTGGTGATTCTATTGCCCTTTTGTCTTTTCGTACTTAGTGTTAGTCATTTTAAGTTTGTTTGTTTTCTTGAACACGCTAATCTCAGGATCTACTGGTTCGATTTGAAAAATTCTTTCAGTTTTAGAAAACCCATTTATCGAGGAATTTTATAGGCTCTATCATTACGCTAAATTTTTTAATCTATCTTTTTTAAACTAAATTTACGCGGATGAAGTCCTGGGCACAGCTAGTGTAATATAAAATGCTAAGTTAAGTTGGAACCTAAAATGTAAGTAATTTTTCTTTTTGGCCAATATAAAAACATTATTAATATTAAAAAAAAGAACACAGGCTCTACAAGAGTCCCAACAGAAGTGAAAACGAATCGTCAGAGGTTACTATAACGTTGACGTCAAAGTCAAAGTAAAGAAATACTATATTCAAGGGCACTTTTAATAACATTAAGTTTAAATATTATTTCAAAAAGAACACCGTCCAAGTAACAATATAAAAAATACAACTTTATGGTAAAATACAAGAATCAAGTAAAAGAAACATCTAATTATAGCCGCTACACACGTATCGATAAATCGTTGCGATATAACTGTCCAGTTAAATCGAACGTTAAAGCAAGCTACGTGAAGAACTGTCGAAATGAGCGATTGCCATAGAAACGCAACGATAAAACTATGCTATTTAATCGACAACGATTTATCATACACATGACCGATAAAACTATGCAGGTAAATCGCAACGGTTTATCGATACGTGTGTAGCGCGCACTATACTATACGGCTCATTTATTACCGACCGGACAAAAAATATCATCAGCCATTAGAATACGGTCACACGCGCATTAAACCATTTTTTATTTGTCGTTAATTAAAAATTAAAATAGAAAGTGATCGATTAGAATATATGTGAGAGTTGGTATAAATTTCTAAAGAAAAATTATACAATCATTATTTAAAACACATTACAACTATCGACAGGTTAAATTTTAAAATGACATGCAATTAGCCTTGATGTCTCGATAGCTCAATGGTAAAGTATTTCAAGTGCTATATTTCTTTTAATAAACAGATGAAACAAATTTGTAGTAAAGGCCTATAATATTGAATTATTTACTAAATTACTTCGTTTAATAAAAATCTACTTACATATATCACGGAAAAAAGTTAAAGCTCTCACAGACCAATGAAAACTTTAATAAAGGCAAATTGATAAAAAATGTATTATTTTCACTGAAGGTTGTACGTAGAGTGCACTAGATTCATTGTCTTTGGAATTATATCTGAAATTCTTTTGTAACGAACACTAAAGCGGGATGTTCTCTTTAGAGCCTGGAATGAATAATCAATTATTGCTTCCATCTTTAACCGACTGGTCACTGGATGCCACCCAATACTCATATATAAGTCTGTATTCCACTTTAAATTTTCGACAAAGTTTGAAACTAAGTGAGTTTGAACTGTATTTTTGGGTCGATATTTCACTTTAATTCAACAACAGTAATAAAGTATAGTTTTCAGTATTTCTAGTGTTGTTTAAAAAAATCATTTTCAAAACTCAATTATTTGCTCAATTGGGCGCCTACTGTCAAGCGATGGCTGCAACTCACCAACCTTACTCGTCAGCCCCTGCGGGCTACAGCAAAAGATGTGATAGTCCATCTTACTTTGATAGTATTTATTTTGGTCACATATTTGAAGTTTATTTTGGTACTTATAAAGAAAAATCTTTACTTTAAATACAAACACAACTTGCAATGCTAACAAAATGCCGCCACTAAATATTTTAATGTTATTAAAATTAATTGATTTGCTTCTTTTAGACAGATTGCATTTAGCTTAAGTAATTATCTAACACTATAATGTGCGTCAACTACAAAGAAGTAACAATTTTATAAATTTCCATAAGTAAAGTATCTTCTAGAAGAAGACCCTTCTAGAAGAAGGTAGAAACCTTGCGTTATTCTGGTCTAGTAGCAGGGTCGTTTAAATTGCAGAGGGTATGGCTGTGGAGCGAATTAAGTTGACCAACTGCCGTCTGACGTCATCCCCGGAACCCCCACAACCAGTATACCTAATTGACATTTATCGTTATATTTTAGACAATTCACACAATATCTTCATAATTTATAGCCTATGTGTTATTCCGATAAATAAACTATATTATTGTAATTTTTTATAAAAATCCACTCAGTAGCTTTTCCGTGAAAGATCGTCGAACATACATCCATACATCCATGTGTACAAACTTTCGCGTTTATAATATTAAAAGGATTGTCTTATATAATAAAACCATATTTATAAATAGTGTTTTAATTAAAATTCGAAAAGTATAACAAAATTCACCTATCATTCACACTACACATCCATGTTTTCCAATTATTTGAACAGGAAGCTGAAAAAAAAATGGTTTTAGTGAATAGGAAAGACTTTTATTTCTAATCAAAAGAGAGGCGCCATTTATTAGCCCAGAAATTTAATAATTTCCTTAGTAACACTCCATAAATGGCATAAAACAAATACTAAGTATAATTTTATCTCCTACGTCGTCATCTCTACGTATTTCAAATCTAACTGTACTTAACATTTAATAAACTTTATAATTATCCGTTAGTTCCTATTTCGAGTCAATGGCTTATAGTATAAGATTTGTCTAACATATACACACAGTAAATATAAGTTATTTTTTCACAATCACATTTTAATTAATTTTTTCTATGTATCGTGGGGGCACAAAGTGCTCCCAAGGAAATTTTGAAGATATCGAAAAATTGCCATAAAAAAGAAATCGAAAATAAAATGGGCGCATAGAAAAGTGTCTATTTGGTAGAAGTTATACTTCTTTTAAAATTTTATTTACACAATTATCACTATTCATATCATCACTATCATAAAATAATGTTTCAAATGCCAACGGGCCAGTCAAATATGCAGTATTAATAACAATAACAATAAATTATTAAAATAAAACCTTACGCACACCAATGCCAAACGATTTACACACACATGCATACATTTTACTATAAGATGGTGAATGGTTAATATTGAGTTAAGTCATGACAAACATTTGTATATTATTTGTCAAAAATAACACTGTCGCTGTACAAAAAATTGTAATTTTGTTTAAGTGTAATCATAACTACCTATTGTTTTTGTTATTATGTGAGTGTAAGTATTGTTTTTTGTTATTATTGGACTTGGTACCTTGGTAACTTCAAACAGATCAGTAGGTGTCTAACGCATCCTTTTCAAGTACCAATTATTTGATTGCTGTTTAGTTATTTAGTGTTTATGTAGGCAGTTTCCTTTTATTAATTTTTCTCTAAAAGGTTAAAATTATTTTTCTTCTTAAATTGAATTTAAAAAATAGTTTTAAATTTTTAGTGGAAATTAGATGTTTCCTTTTTGCCAACTATACGACTACTCTTATGATGAACGATGACGATATCAATTTTTAGAGTTTTGTTGATTTCTCAAAAACAGTTGGACCGATTTTGATAAAATTTATGCGGGACCACCTGGGACTTGTGCACCTTAAAACAGGATTTTTTTTATAACAGAAATATTTAACCGGATATTGTTGATATAGTAAATCTATTGTTTATAATTCATCTATGTAAGCCGATAAAAGAATTTCTTATATGAAATGCTATTGACATCGAAATTCGTATCAATTCTTTTTCAGCATAATAGTTAAAAATCGATATATGATGCAAATTTTTTTTCTTATACATTTTTGTGTTGTAACATTTTGTTATATCATATATTCTTTACTTTAATTTAGAATTAGTTTATTTATTATGTATATAGTTTTTCTAATTACTATTTAAATTTAAGTTCATTGTAGTTATTATCTCAAAAAAAAAAACTTCAAATCGGTGCTTATCGTATATTTTGCAAATTCCCGAGTAATTACAGAGAGACATACGCTAAAGTATTTTGTGTACAAATTATCAATAAAGAATAGAAACATTATTTATTTGTTATTATTTAAGTAATAACAAACAACTTAAACAAAAGTGCTAAAGATTTATATTAAGTAGAGTAAATCAGATGAAAAAACAACCCAGTGTGAGATAGCAAGGAAGAAGCGGCGCATTCACATATTTTTTCGTCAATTTAAATCTAGTTTGTTTGCGTATTTTATTACATTTGTATAGCTGTATTTCCCGTCGCGACTACCGGCAAGTGCTTTAAAGGGGAGATTTTGGGCCAAGCGAAACCTAATATATAATATACAGTCCGCTTAGAACGCTCAATGTTATTAGCTGGAAGCTCCCGAAGAAAAATCCAACACAAACCAATAATAGAATGGTTCGCCGGTTGTAATAAGAACTGCTTAACCAAGCGATCGATTCAAATGCCGCCTACTGATTTAGCTATGACCTCCTCTATTAAATAAACACAGTAGGCAAAACCAGTTTTCAGTTAGAGTAGTTGTTCTCGTAATCGGGCCACGTACCGATGGATGGAGGAAACTGCGAGGAAAGTTTGTACTGCTTAACTGTTCTCGGGTTTATTCGCAAACAGTGAATAAAAATTGCGATTTGCCGTCTCTTTTTTTCTCCACATTTCCGCAGCGCTTAGCACTTTATTCTGATAAAGTTTCTTAGTTTTTTTACTGTATAGTTTATTTCAATGATGTTCCCTTTATTTATTTATTTTTTTTTGGAAGTTTATTTTGTTTTTAATTTTTACCTTTTCAAGTTTATTCGCATAAAGTGAATAATAAGTTTGATTTATGGAGGTCTTTTCTTTCTCTAAATTTCCACAGTGCTTAGAGGACTACGGTATCCTAAAAAGCGGAATCGAATCAAGAAATTCAAATACTTCACTACCAGCCCCATGGACAACTGCAACACCAGAGGGCTCGCAGATGCGTTGCCGGCATTTGAGAAATTAGTGTGCCCTTTTCTTAAAGGTCTGTAAGTCGTAGCCGAAGCTATTATATTATTTTCGATGCTTAAAAGTACTAGGAAAATTATTTTGTGCGAAAGCGAAGAAATGCCTTTATCACGTATCATGTACAGAACTCTTCTATATATTATGCGAGTCTTGGCGTGGTCTCCGCTTTATATTTAATAAGTATTAACGCATGTCGAACGTGTGCTTTAATTGTTATTCAAATAATTTGTAATAAAGTATGTTAAATAATATCCCACAAAAAAGATGCTCATGTTAAATGTTAGCACGACGATGCCATATGGCAATTCAATATTCAATTAGAGGTAGCGCCATGCTTGTAGCCGAATTGGGCCGGCGCGTCCGGGTACCAGTACCTCTCTCTCACATAAGATCGGCGTGAAGTGGCGGCAATACTGTCACGTATAGTGATGGTGTTGTTGTCGCGTTTCGTTCGGTTTGTGAGACTTCCCGGTGGCCTAAACTCGTCATTAAGGGCCGGCTGGGCCAATATTGCGATATTCTAGATACCCATCCACTAGCGAATAGCAGTCGACGTCCAGGCGGGCCAAGAAAATTATGGCGCCACGATAAGGATTCCTTTGCGAAAAAGTTGTCGATGAGGTGGGCCCAGGAAAGATGAAAGTGGGCCGACAAGGGGGAGACCTTTTCCCAGCAGTGGGATACAACAGGCAAATAAAAAAACTAGAATAATCAACACATATACTATAATTTTAGTCTATATTATATAATATTATAATATATATAATGATTGTAATGTATTTATAATATAATTATGCACATTCCTACAACGCGTTTTCCTATAACGCGGAATAAACCTACTGTGTTATATGGGGGATTAGAGTACGTGAACTTTTATTTCGCAGCCCTAGGCCTCTAATGGTGTAGTGTGTTTAGGTATGCAGAAAATATTATAGACATAACTTTTGTCATCATATATTAAAACATAATATTTTTTACATACTAATTAATATACTTCTACATTATAAAGACATAGGAACATGGTATATATGTTTTATATAAATACGTAGTATTATTTCATTAAAATATGAATCGACATTTGTTTACGATTAAGGTAACTATGACTATGGGTTAATTTTTAATTCCGCTAATGAACAATGATAAGGCGTGAACAAAATCATGCAGAATAATTAAAAATACCTCTGTGTATGAACCATAATTTTTAGTCAAAATAATAAAAAATATGTTACCTTACCGCAATTAACGTCCAAAACACGACTCACGTTAAGTATACAACACAGGATTTTAACAAACCATGTGTTTAAAAAATTCAAAACCACATTGATACGATATCCCAACTGTGTGACCGATGCATAGCATTATTAGATATGTTTTCGGTTAAAAACATTACAATAACACTGCGAATGTGTAGAGGATCGATAAAATGCGCAAGAAATCGGTCCTCTCTTAACGCCGTCTGTGCCGCACTGGCTGCGCCTCCTGCTTGGTTGACATAAGTTGATCGTAAGTTCAAAATGGCGTTTTGACTTGCGCAATCACTATATTACTGCAGAAGTACACCCGTATACAAGAATTAACTGAACTTTATACGAAAAAGTTGTTATTAGTTAAGGATACTAGAAGTAGAACTTATATTCTATGCAATGTATTTTACAACGGGTCAATAAGCGGGCTATCTAAAATTTAAAGTTATCCGCTGGCGTGGGTCATCAACCTGTAGTTACTGCATCTACCCTACAAGTATGGAGATGAGAATATATCCATTCTAATCTCCATACCTACAAGTAAGACACCTTAACACAGCGTAATTTAGGTCAAAATAAATATCAATCACAAAATTTATGAGCGACTAAACATACTGGTAATTGTAAATTAGTACTTATCGGCTTTTTTAGGTTTAACTGTATGTAAGGATAGATCTCGGGATTAATTTTACAGTACTTACCGATTCATTTAATAAAGCGAAGTTAAGTAGCTAAGTAGTGCCTTCGCGCTTCGCTTGCCTCATCGTGGGGCCCATTGTAGCCCCAGATCTATAGTCACTATAGTTCAGATAAAAATAATTTTATAATACAGAAATATGATAACCAAAGCGTGTATTGTAGTATACTCTGCGACACGCGTATGCAAACTATTGATTTTATGAAAAAAAGATAAATAGATAAATGATAGGTTATTGTCTCTAGTTTAATTTTGTATATAACTGTTTGCATCGTGAAGTGAGTCGAAATAGGGTATGTTCTGATATACACTGTGAACATTGCTCAGTGCTGGCGCTGGTGATAAATTCGTTCAGGTATACGCTGCCAGTATACTGCCACAATACACTATGGAAATATACATATGTCATAAATACTCGCCATTTTTTGCACTGTGAGCACTGGCGCTTTCGAGCAACAGTGCTCTTAGTACTTTAATCACGTAGTGAATCAAAAACAAAGCGGCTCTTGTTTAAAAAATTAACAGTTTAATTAACAGTTACCAGTAATAAAAAATTTAACAGTCATATTTAAAAATTTACGTGGTTAAAAACTCGTTTGTTTGTAAAATCATGGTTTTATAAAATTTAAATAGTGAAAAGCAAACGCAAAAAAGAACACCTTACAGTATACAAAATTGACGTCACAACTTACAGTATACGTATTGTACATCAGAATAAAAACATGGTGTATTTTCCGATCTCATGGAGACTACATAACGGAGTAACATCTCTGCATATTAAAAATGTCTGTCGAATTACCCAAATAAGGAGGCGCCACATCTGCATCATGGTAAATTTTAAAGGTTCAATTCATTGCTTCCTTCATACCATGTCGCGCTGTTTTGGGCGGTTATTGGTCAATTCCTCTACTATTACTATACTCATACTGTACCATCTAGTGACGCCAGTGCCCGGTTTTTCAACTATTATCTAAGCTAGTTGGACACTATTTCAACTTTTCTCCAATTAGAGCTGTTACTCCTTATTGTATACTCCATACTCAAACTGCACAATCTGTGTTATTACCTGTACACTCTCCGCGAAGGTCAGCGAAAGTGGGCAAGCGCAAGAATTTACAGGGGAACTCTCACTCTGTGTGGCGATGCCTCGCTGTCACTCGTAGACTCCACATTCCAAGTTCGTATTTTGAGTATGAATCAAAGGGCCTCCCTTACCCTCGCCAGGCGGCGTGAATGCATCACTCTACAGTTGTATACTCGTGTCATTCCGTTGAGCGCAAGCTTTTAAACTTCTCGACGAGACATCACTAGAGAGTACAGCTGCTATAAAATCATATGCCTCACGTCACTGTCAATGTGAAGAACACGAGTATTAACAATTCATTTTCGCGCGATTTTTTGTCTATATTTCGTTAATGCGAGTGAATGTGATGGGAGAATTTATAATATACTGACGAAAACAGTGAAAAAGGCATAAACATGGCTGAAAAGCTCGAAGATCTCAATCTTCCTTTAACAGTTGTTACTAGAATAGTAAAAGAGGCACTACCGGAGGGAATTGCTATATCAAAAGAAGCTCGTACCGGCCTCGCGAAAGCTGCCTCAGTTTTCGTGTTGTATGTGACTTCAGCTTCTACAAATATTGTAAAAAACAATAAAAGGAAAGCCTTGACGGGGCAAGATGTTCTAGAAGCTATGAACGATATAGAATTCGATAGGTTTGTAGAACCATTAAGAGAGGCATTGGAACATTACAAACAAGTGGTTTCTGCTAAAAAAATGGCATCAGGGAAGAAAAAAGATGAAAGTGATGACACAGAATTGGTGGAAGATGAATAATGTGATAAAATTTATATATACTTTTACTACTATTAAACTATTAGTAAAACTCGATAAAAACGCTAATTTTGAGCTCTCAGTGTTGTTTGTGATCTAGTAACAGAAAATGCAATGAATGTTGGTGATGTATGTATGATGTACGGTTGTCATGAATGCAAAAATTTCGACATCTGGATACCAATTATTAGATATCCGGAATATTTTCAAATATTTCAATTTTCAGTATGATTGACAGTCAAGTTATTACAAATCACCAAGATTCCTCAATTGAAAATATACTCTGCTATTGATATGTTGTATAAAATGTATGAGGAAATTTGTCATTTTTGGGTAGGTTGTCATTCCCTTTATTTAGGTATATAAATAAATAAAGACCAATTTAATAGTAATGTTTTATTTGTTATCATGTTTTTTCAATTTTATCATACTTTGAGATCAAAACTATTTTCTAATCTAAAAAAGCCTAAGGTTAAAACTGTGCTTCACAATTAAATTTAAAATTGGATGAATTATATTTAATATAGCATTTGTTAAAGCTCTGCATTTATTTGATGCGGATGAAGATGTCTGAATTAATGTGAATATTCTGCATTTGCGGATGCAAATGTCCATAACACCCCTAGTATGAATTCATACTTTAATTACACCTTTAGGATGTGAAATTTAATTAAAAATATAGGTATTTATATAATAGTTCAATTTATTTGTTAAAGGTACTTTGAGCTCTTAGACCTTTTTTATTGTCATATTTGAGCTAAATTGGATATTTGTTATAAATATTAAAAAAAGGAAGTTAGATATTTAAGTTTGTTTTTTGTACTGTTTTTGTTTTTATACTATTTATTTATTTATTTTTTATTTATGTATCTAAAACTATATATAGAAAAATACACAATATAGAGAGGAAGTAAACAAAGGAAAAACTTATCTCTAAAAGAGATCTCTTCCCGCGTCAGCTATTTTTAAATAAGTAACAAACTCTGTACGTTACATAATCTATATCTATACAAAGCTGAAGTGTTTGTCTGTTTGTGTAGTTAAACGCGCTAATATCAAGAACTACCGGCCTGCTTTAAAAAATTCTTTCAGTGTTATATAGCCCATTTATCGAAGAAGACAATACGTTACATATCATCACGTTAAATGTTTTCATCTAATTTTACGCGAAAGAAGTTGCGGGCACAGCTAGTTTATAATAAACAAAAGAAGTGAACCAATTTTTACCGTCTTTAACTTGTGTACGTCAGCCCCAACGCACGACTAGATTTCACTCCTTACAAAACGCGTATTGTACAATCATTCCAGCTTAGCGTTTAAAGTTATCTCCTCGATGGCCCATCGAAGTCTATGTTTGAACCGAGCACCTGACGGACTTCAGATCGTCCTATCATTAAGCTATTGAGGCCTATGATGTCAAGCTATTACGCTTTATGGAGCAACTACTAACCCTGACCAGCTCGTTAGTGATCTATTCGCAATTTGTTCGTATAAATTATACGTTTCAAGCGCCGATAATTCACTGAGTGACTCACAAGAACATTTGAGATTCAAAGGACGGCTAGCTAAAGGTTATACTTATATATTATATACTTACACAATTATGTAGGCAAACATTTTTTTGTAAAATTTTCAATAAAATACGATTACTACGTGTAGCACTCTACATAGTATCCGTCGTACCACTTCAACATGGATTGATGACCATGCGTATTAGTTTGGTCGTCCAAACTAATTATTCATTATTAATAATTATTCATATGTATATTATATAGTTATAGCAATATTTTAATAAAAATTGTAAGTTTATCAAAATTGAAATGTTCAATTATCTGGTGGTTCAATTTGATAAATTCTGGCTGATATTATAAAATAAATACACATTTGAGTTTAAACTAAACAACCGATTGTTGTAGAGTTTAGCATACACATAATGGCAGCATAGAAAAGGAAACTTTTATCCAAGGATATAAAACTACTTATGACCGAAAAATAACGGTCGAATGGTAATCAAAATATACAAAAAAATGTACTGTGGAGTTCGTGGCATTTGAGTCGATCGCTAGGTTAAGTTCCTCTTGTTGCGACCGGGTGATAGACGGGTGACCCAATCCTCCGTGCTTCGGAAGGCACGTAAAACAGTGGGACCCGATTAATGTCACTTTGTGATATTAGTCGTAAGGTTGTAGAAATCGTGGGGAGGTACCAGCTTTCAAGATAAAAAAAGAATCATCAAGATACAGAGGCAAAAAAAGCCGTCAAATTGAGAAATCCTTCTTAGAAGTCTATTAAAAATATCTGTAATTTTATTTTTAAATACACAGTAGATACTAGGAATATCTTTACAAAAAAAAGCACATGTATATCATGTTTTTTTTTTATCAAATATATCAAATATATTATATATCAAAGAATATTATTGAAAATATTAAAAATATATAATCTTTTCTGCTTGTAATTGATCTTTGTGAAGTAACGCTTAATTCTGTCAATTAGACGTTAAAACAATATCTTCATTCATTATTCCTGCCTGTACCGAGTTTTCGTTACGCGTCAACGACCTCTCCCATTATCCCAACGTTTCTCTATCTTAATTGAGATATTTCAACTAAATGAAGCTGTTTTCCTCCATTTATAACTTTGAACTTGTGCATTATTAATATATTTGGGACTTGCGTTGGTTGGTACCGAGACTGCCAAGTTATATTAAATATTTCCTTCGCACCGCTTCGTTATATTTCCTTAGAGTATATCAATACTGGTACATAAAATTGAAGTGTCTGTTTGTAAAGTCGAAATAAAATTATTTATATGAGTGACCTAAATTAAATTTTTTGCCTTAATTATCTAAATTTAAATTTTTGCGCCAATAGTGTCCTTAACGATTCTTTTTATTTTCCATAGATAATGGTAATAGTAGCTAAAGCAGATTCTATGGTTGGCTTGTCACATAATGGATAATAAGTTAATATTTTTTGTATAATTTTTTACGATATATTTCAAATTCTTATTCTATATTTCTAAAATTTAAATCATTTGAAATAAAGTTAATAAAAAATGTTCAGGGTTTATTCTTTTATTTCATTCTCGGAATTGCCATTCTTTACATACTACCAAAATAAAGGCAGGTTTATTGGAATGTTCTAAATAAAAAATTTATTCCTTCCAATTAATGTATATTTAGATTGCTATTACAACTTATATTTTACGAGTTTTGTCGCAAAAAAACAAAAAAATAATCATCTGTCATAAAAATTGAATCTTGTAATGTATAAGCACGAATTATTTAATATTATCTGAAACCACTTAGTCTACTCAATTTAGTTATCCATATACAAATAAATCCCTTCAGCTTGAAATAAATACTACTGTGTTAAGAAATAAATTCTAAACTACAAAATGTCTCCAATTGTAATAGTTTCAAAAGTGAATCTAAATAATTTAAAAAAATTTATTGAAAGTTGCTACAATTTGCATTTATTATAGATATGTATTTATTACTAGCTTTTACCTGCGACTTTGTCCGCGTAATATTTGGTGAAAAAATTTAGCGTGATTATATATAGGCTTCCTCGATGAATGGACTAAATAACACTGAAATAATTCTTCAAATCGGATCAGTAGTTTTGGAGGAGGATACTCAAGCAAACAAACTAACTCTTCAGCTTTATATATAAGTATAGATATAGATTAATATTAAAAATAATAAATAAAGTAAAACGGACAATAGAGTTCTGTCTTAGAAATTTTTGTATTGAGAGCTATATACCTAAGCATATTAGTAAGATTTTAAAGTTCGTATAATATTATAAAATTGTTTATTACAAAACCACGTAAATTTTATTTCTAAATAGACTATTTTTTACAATTAATTATTAAAGAAACATCCTTTACAAGAACTTAAATACAAAGTAATTAAATCTCTCTTAACATAAAAATATAATACCAAAGAAAAGTCTAAGCGTAAGTAAGTGTTATTATAGATTAAATAAGGGAAGGAAAAAAGAATAAAAAGGAAGGAAAGAAAGCCTTTGATGACCTCTTATAGCTGTAATTTTCTTGATGTAGGTAATCACGATTGCAAATTCTTAAGCAATAAAAGTCGTTTTAATTTATGTAATAATTGTAATTTAAAATGGGTGGATAAATTGAAAAGATTATGGAGACAAATGCGCGCGTTGCCCGCGTCCTTTATCTAGTGTTGTGAGCTCTATTATTCTTAATTACCGGTGCAAAATTGGCTCATTTATAAAGCAGGTGAACTTGCCGCCTGTTAATTGCAGAACCGTTTAATTAATACTGCAGCTAGCGTAAGATTATTCGAATAACGCCAGAATTACTATTAACCAAAGAATCTACTTAGGGTACTAGAATAGGATATTGTCCACTCAAAGAAATCCTAAACAATTTTTGTTCTGGTTAGTTGACAGAGGTTTAAATAGTACATAATTCGAGTGGAATTACTAAAATATGTTTAATATTTTGTAAATTTAAATGAATTACATTAAGGACATAATCACATAACACTGAACACCAATCTGAGAGCGTGACGTCACATCTTGTCAAACAAAAAGTCGTTGCTAATGTTATACAAGACGCCATGATAGTCAGAGCGTTTTGGCGCAAAAATTTATGTGTATTTATAAAAACGAGGTGAATGTTTGTTTTTCGCTGAAATATTTATATTTTAGGTTTTCTTAAAAGCTACCATCGATTCCCTAAAACATATCCAAAATTCAAAACAATCGATTCACTATTTTCTTAGAAAAAATGTTTTTAGATTTATTTATTTAAAAACCGTAATAGAGAAAGATCTGAAACTTACAGAATCAAACTATTTTACGAGTCTCGATAAACTATTAAAAACTAAATATCCTTCTGGGGCCGGTCTACTGTTCATATTGTCGTAAGATCTTTATTTTTTTTTTAATTATGCAGTTCAAATTAAAATACTTTGAATATATATAATTTATTAAACTATCAATTTAAAGGTTAATGTAAAATAAAACAAATTTGTTCGCTTTTTTCTATTTAGTTCTATTTTAATATTTTTCCGCATAATAGTAAAAGATAATAATGGAAGAATATGAGAAAACATTTAAGTGTATAACTTTTACGCGGAGTATTTTAAGATAGGCTGTAGATTTAGCGATACTCGCAACAGAATTAATTAGTCTCTAGAAACAGACAGCGAACGCGCTTCTGGGAAAGCTAGGAATTTAGGTAGGCAGGCGTTATAATATCTATAAAATATATTCGCCACTTTAACTTAACCGACAATCGAAAGCGATAGTATGGTGAAGTCCTAAAAGATTTTACTAAGGTGGACTCAAACCGAACTGGACACCTTAGATCGTAAAACCCTTACAAACAACTTACGTATGAGGTATCGATCTTTTGATACAGTGGACCGATTTTGATGAAACAAAAACTAAACGTTACGCAAAATACAGCTTAATAATTCACAGCAATTTAATTTTGAATTTATTTAGTAGTTTTTTACGTTAGTAGGTAACAAAGAATAATCAATTATTTAAATATTTTTTGATATAGGGGCCCGATGTTGATGAAACAAAAACTATATGTTACTCTAAATATAGCTTAATAATTAGCATTAATCAGATTTGGAATTTAGCCATTAGTGTTTATGTTATAAGCTAAAAGAATTTTTTTTTTAATATATCAAGGGGCAAAAGAGCAGGCGATTTACCTAAATTACTACCGACGCCCATGGACAATTGCAACACCAGAGGGCTCGCAGATGCGTTGCCGGTCTTTGAGAAATGAGTATGCTCTTTTTTTGAAGGTCCCTAAGTCGTATCCGTTCGGAAATACCGAAGCTGGCAGCTGATTCCTCAGAGAAATTGTGCGAGGCAGAAAGTGTCTAGAAAAGCGCACAGTTGTGGACTTTAGGACATCGAGGTGATGAGGGTGGAATTTCAGTCACTAAAGCGATAAATTAAATATAAATGAAGCTATTTATAGACTTTGATAAAGGCACTCTATTGATATTTTACAGGTTTAATCGGCTGTTTTGACTTAACAAATGAAATTAATATTGAGAATAAAATTAGATACCAGATATGTTTTGATTTATAATTATATATTTTATTTTATTCAACTTTTTATAAACTTTCTAAAGTGATATGGCATTGTTTGGATTTGTCGAAAATTTCTCGTAAATATCTATTAAAATAAAAAAAATTAAAAGTGTGATAATAATAATTTAAGAATTTTTAATTATAAAATCTGAATCTTACAAAGTCTGAAATCTTTATCTGGCTAAAGAAGTGAGATTAATTTTATAATTTAAAAAAATCTTTATAAGTTTTTATAAAATAAAATTAGAATTAAAATAAAACTTCTTCTTCGTCAGGCCTATTCCCATTTCTAATTGGGATCAGCTCTCTTAATCTTCCTTCTCCAGATCTATATATCTCTTGCTAGTAATTTGCCTACTTAAATATAGTTTACAACTACACAACCGTTATAAATTTTAAAAACAACTGTTGTAATTATTTACTACGTTTTAATTTAGCGTCCGACATATTTAATTAATTACGATTGCCCGGGACATGTCACCCAGGTGTAGGTTTGAGAGCGCGCTCTTTATAGTGATCACTAACACTCACCTTCACTGCCATTGTTCCCTTCCCTGCCTAGCCAAATCGGGTATGACCTTATTAGTGCGGCTTTAGAGGTCCTTTCTAATAATTTAATTACAAAAAAAAAGGAAAAAAAGGTTTTTAATGGCTTTATTTAGCTTTACGCTGATTATAATATGAGTCGGTTAAAAATATGTCCAATCATTAAGTGAGATATATTTTAACCGACTTAAAAAAGAAGGAGGTTCTCAATTCGTCGGAATCTCTTCTAGGGTTCCGTACTCCTAAAAGATACCCATATAAATAAAATTGCAAATAACAAAATACAAATATCTACTTTTTTCGAGTAAAAAAATTCACGCCGTAGGGTTGTAATTTAATATACACAAATCAATTTAAACAGGACTATATGACACACGGACGACTGTTCCAAAGGTAGACAACTTAATGTCAGTGTTATAGGTAACAGCCGCCTGTTATACACAAATATTTCTTTTAGGAATATATAAATACACCCACACTCGAGGTGGGAATCGAACCCACGACCCCCGGAGCAGAAGGCAGGGTCACTGCCCACTGCGCCAACTTTACTCAGTACCTCTTTCTTACACGAGATCGGTGTGAAGTGGCGGCAATGCTGTCACGTCTAGTGACGGTATTGTTGTTGCGTTACGTTCGGTTTGTGAGACTTTCCGGTGGTCTAAACTCGTCATTAAAGGCCGGCAACGCTTCTGCTAGTGTTCTGGTCGTGCAGATGTCCAAGGGAGTCGCTTAGGTGCCTGCTCGTTTGCCCCTTGACATAGATACATATATTACAATTTTAATTCTATCAGATGGCACGTTAGACTCACCTTAGTGACTTTAAAAGCCTTGACCTTCCCCGTGTGCCGCACGTGCGGTCCCCTGCACAGATCTATGAGAGGCCCACACCGATAC
Source organism: Charaxes varanes (assembly GCA_024363005.1). Taxonomy (NCBI): domain Eukaryota; kingdom Metazoa; phylum Arthropoda; class Insecta; order Lepidoptera; family Nymphalidae; genus Charaxes; species Charaxes varanes. The sequence continues at coordinate 34,879 of JANCMC010014895.1, forward strand.
ACCGTAGTGGTCGGCGTATTTACTTTCTCATTTAAAATTCTCACTTTGAAAGGATTGTAATCAAACATCTCCAATAATTGCTGCTTGGTCAGTTCCAAGCGTTCAAACGGTTGCTTTTCTTTAGCTATCTTTTTTACCAAACCTTCTATAACATGGAAGTCCGTGGACGATATCTGAAAGATATTTGAACATTTGACTTTGTTACAATTTTAAAAAGCATCTTATTCACATGAAAGACCTATTTGTTCCACACGATACCTCTTTCTAACCACTGATGTTGGTACATAATAATTACACAATAGGCTAATTGATTATTTTTCAGAAATTAGTTCATGTTATTTGCAGTCAATTAAACCTAAAATATAAATATTTCAGCGAAAAACAAACCATCACTGCTTAATTTTGCGTTTGTATAAATCCATATGAATTTGTGTCTTTTATGACGTAACGTCTTGCCAAACAAACAGCTGTACTTGAGCGTGATCGGAGTGTGCGTTGGCAACGACAATTAGTTTGACAAGAGGTGACGTCGTGCGCTGTTCACTGTCACGTGATTTATGTCTTTAATTTAATTTATTTATATTAACGAAATATTAAACAATCCGACATATTTTAGTAATTCCACTCGATTTATGTAATATTTAAATCTCTGATAACTATACAGAACAAAATTTATTGGGATCAGTTCTAGTGGAAACTGCCCAATTATTTTTTCTTTTAATAGCAAAACCTTATATTCTAGCCTCTATAAGGATTATAAAGAAGAACGATTAAGAGAAGAAACACTTGTCTGTACATCATCATTCTTTATTATTATATACTGGCTGTGCCCGCAACTTCGTCCGCGTTAAATAAGGTGAAAATATTCAGGGCGATGATATATAATAGCCTTCCTCGACAAATGGGTTACTTAAAACTGAAAGAATTTTTCAAATCGGACCAGTAGTTCCTGAGATTAGAGCGTTCAAGTAAACAAACAAACAAATTTTATATATCAAATAGCTAAAAGCTTTACATATTAGTATAGATACAGTACAAGCTGTTTCATCATTGTACGCCCCACGGTTTTTGTGGTGTCGTGATAGATGACCTCTCGCATTTATACACAGTATATATACATTCTGTCTTTATCCGTTGGGACTCTACGAATTGTCTAAAGAATACAGATTGTTATAATGTTTCATTAAAAAAATACAGTATTTTCATACCCCTTTCTCAGGATGGAACATGTCATAATAGAATCCTTCCTCTATTGGTGGTCCATAGCACAAGCAACCGCCATATACCTACGTACAAAAAATAAGACATAATATTATTTTGATGACTTTGTTAAATTTTTAAAATGTATTTTTTGGAGCACTAACTATTTTTTCAAAAATAATGTAGCCTATGTTATTCCTTGTAACATCCGTTAGCTGCCTGTAAAAGTGCCTTCGAAGTCTTATTATTTCTTTACTAGAGGACCCGGCAGACGTTGTTCTGGCCAAACGTTGGCTTGTTCTTACTATTAAATATCAAAACAGCGCCATCTATTGGTCGCTCACCGCATCTACACCCGCCGGCCGCTCTGACTGTGTATTTTAAATCTCTCATATCTTCTAAGATATTAATTTTAATGATATGCTTTAAAGGACAATTTTGATCTGCATAAAATGTACGTATCTAACGTATTTCAATGGATAAAGATTAACACGTTATTCTTAAAAATAGCTTCGTAAATAGTTCATTATTTATTTGAACCATGCAAAAGAGAAAATTGGTTATTGTGGGCTACACAAAGGAGATAGACATATGCCATCGCGGACTTTCTTATAGATCTATTTGAGATATAATATTCCGTAGTAGATTCTTTTGAACTCTCTCGTATGGTTTAGCCAACGCACGCAATGTAAACCGCACAAAAATGAATTTTTTACGATATCCCGTTACAAATCATTCACATTCTCGGTTTTGATCTATTATAATATAATATGTGTCTTCCTCAAGAATTATTATCAATTGGAGAAAACCGTATGACGATCCGTTGAGTAGTTTTGGAGTTTAACGCGAACAGACAGACAGGCAGACACGGCCTTGGACTTTGTTTTATAATATGTACGGATTTTATTATTAACTAGTTGCAATTCGTTGCTTCGCCCGCGTAAAGTCAGTGATGTAGTTAAAATTTGAGCGTTTTTATTTTATTTTTTGATTTAATCTCATGATTTAAATTAAAGCAAAGTAGTCTATGATATTCCTTGTAAAATTAGCTATCTACAAGAGAAAGTCCCATCCAAATTGGTAAAGCCGTTTCTGAGATTACCGGAACAAAACACAATCAAAAAAATAGCAATAGGAATGCCTTTTTATTCTTTCTGTTATGGAATTTTTCCTTTGCACAAATTTAAAATACCAATTTTTTACGCGGTTTTGAATAAAATATATAAATAAAACACCTAACTATACATATAAATAAAATTGAAAAGTTTATGTCATTTATGTCGGTCTGTATGTGTGTTTACTGGATAATCTCTGAAACGGCTAGACCAATTTGGATGGGGCTCTCAGTGGTAGATAGCTGACTTTACAAGGAATAACATAGGCTACATTACTTGTAGCTAAATTATTAGGGTTTCGTCAAAAAAAATTCCTTCAAATTTAATTATATTACTAAATTCACGCGGAGGAAGCCGCGGATTACAGCAAGTTATTAAAAAAAGTAACAAACTTGTTTGCATTGTATATAATTGCTATTTGAACTTATATCTATTGCTAACAGAATATTTCTGCTATTATCAATACTTAGACTCAACTTTACAATATTGTAAGCAGAGTTGATGAATGTTTTTTTTTTTACCAAGAGATTAGAATATTTACTATGAAGCTTAGACACAAACTTTCACCAATCGGAAACATCTACTTTCCCAAAAAAAAACATTGGTTGTCTATAAACTTGGTTTACGGAAGATATTTTTACGTGATAACACCGAAAGCTTAGACCGATCTTGTCTCTCTATCTATATATCTTTTTCCGCGCTCTTACTTGCACGCTCGGCTCAAGAGGAACGTGACACTTTTTCGTACGTGCATCCAACTTTATCGATTTATACAACGTTATCACGTCAAAATGCATACCCTTTCCATTGCTTCTCCAAGCATGTGTGCTGAAGAGTGCCAGAACACTGCTTGTGCATCAGTGTTGTCCCATCGAAGTAACTCCAACTTGCAATCACCTTCAAGAGGCCTATCCAGGTCCCATAATACACCATTCACTCTCGCTATGATGGTGGAATCTGCTAGTCCTTGGCTAAAACCAAGTAGGTGTAATTAAATCAGATTAAATAATAGTAACAAATATAGAAGACTATTTGACACATGGACGACATCCATTCCTATGTTATACACAAATATTTTTATGTATAAATACATACAGATAATACATCCAGGCATGAGGCAGGAATCGAACCCACAGTCCTCAAAGCTAATGGCAGGGTCAATACCAACTGCACCAATGCAAGTCAGCCAGATTTTTTATATTTACTAGCAGACCCAGCCATATATTGCCGTGGTTGACTGATTGACGAATAAGTTAAAAAACAAAATTTGAAAAAGGGCCCTTAATTAAAATAGGAATTTCATGAATACGAATTGACTTGATAACGAGATCACTGGGAACACACAGAATCTATAAAGATAACTTAAACACTAAAACTTAATTAGTATGCTAATTAAATTTATTTCAATTTGATGTTAATATGAAGTTCTGTTACGATTTTATAGCCCAAATATGATAATAGTGGCATACTTTTGAATTCAAATTCAATCTATTGAGACCCAATTTTAACAATGCTGTGAATTTTGACACCATTAAGAATTGAGGATGATGTCATCCCGCACTACCCTATAGTCTTCCTCGAGAAATGGGCTACCTGACACTGAAATAATTTTTCAAATCGGACCAGTAGTTCTTGAAAGTAGCGCGTTAAAGTAAAGAAACAAGGTTTAGGCAAGCGCGCTCCACCGTAGACCGCATCTACACTTTATCAAGTGTGACTGCGGTCAAGCGCTTGCCTATCACCAAAAAAAAAAAAAAACTATCAAACTCTTCAGCTTCATGTGTATATTAGTATAGATTTAAACACAGTGTCATTTGATTATATATAATTAAATTAATAATTTTAATTACTATTTCAATATCCTGTCAACCGGCTTCTGGGCGTAGCAGGAATTGATACACCAATAGACCATCTCAAATTAGTTATACCTTATCATCTGGTAAGTAATTAGTGTTAGTACTCTGGGCTTTTATCTCTCTCCTCCTTTACTGTTTGTCCCACATGGTGGTGGATTCAGCCTTCCCAATTTTCTTCCTCCACTTCGCCCCATCCTTGACAACGTCTTCGGAAACTCTACACTTCCTCATATCCTCTGTCACTACATCTTTCCATCTTGTTTTGGGTCTGCCTCTGAATCTTCGACCTGGGACAGAAAGCTGTAGTGACCAATTTCCAACGTAGTACTATATTTCTCGATCTTTTGGTGTACACGAAACCTCCCTTTTAGTGTTTACAATAAATATCGACAAGCAAAAAAGTAAAATAAGAATTATAATTTTTCATAAACACTGACAGAACAACTAAAAAACGCTCTAAGTCTGTTTAAAGTAAACGAATTTGATAGAAATAATTAAGATTGTGTAGATTTTAAATAAAATTTGAAGGAAAAGTGTTATGATAATAAATGTATTTCAGTGTGTTTACGATGGTGTATGCATGTTTTATGCCTGATGCAATAGTTGTGCAATGTGGCGCCGACGCTCTCGCTCGCGATCCCAACGGTGGCGCTGGACTCACTACAAGAAGTTATCTCACATGTATTCAAAAAGTTTTGGATAAGCGAAAACCTACCCTGCTTTTGGGTGGAGGTAAGTTATTACTTTTGCATATAATTCAAGATTCTTAAAAAATCAAATGAAGTGATGTTTTATTGAAGTAGACTTTTATGTGCTCTTTTGAATCATTGCATATTTTAAAAATTGAGTTACACTGATTCGCTGAGATTCACAAGGGGAATCTACAACAAATTGTGGCTAATGCACAATTTAAAAAATAGTTACTTACAAAAATGAGTTTAATACATTTGCATAGCCATTCAGAAGATATAGGATAAAGAAAACTTAAACTAAAACGAATTAAATTGCTTTTTGAATTAAAATTTAAAAATTTAAAAACTAAAATATTCTTTCTATACTCGTATTCGCTTATGTCGTTAAAAAAAAAAAATAAGCTGAGCTCATGTTTTTCATGTAAATATTAAAATCTATTTTTCATTTTCGCAATTTGTTTACATTGGTTTAATTAAAAACAATTATGAAATAAATAAAAGCGCATTTATTTTCAAGATTACTTAGTAAACTACGAATGGCGGTCCTTGTCAATTTTACTGAGAGCATTTACTGTACATACATGTATTCATTTTATTTATTTTTAGTACTTGAAATGATCTGAATGTAGTAATCCAATACAAGTATAAAAATAATGGTACTTTAACAAAGAACTGTATGAAATACGAGTACTTTAATGTTTCAAAATATTTGTCTATAATGCAAGTCGCATTTCTTCTTCTTTAAGTGTGAATCTATCCTTTTTTGGTCAAATCACTAAGTAAAATACCCCAGCGTTACCTTCTTGTGGAGTAAGTGCTTAATATATACATGAACTACAGGTTGCATTTTCGCATAATGAATGATTGAACTTCAGATACACATTCTAATTATCTCACACTAGGCCCACCCCGGTTCCGTACGTTATCGAACTCTAACATAATTAAAATTCTTCTATCTGCTGTGTTCATCAGGGATTATGTGGAGTTCAAATTGTGAAGGAATTTTTCAAAACGATCCATTAGTTTAATGCCGGATCCAGACATAGCTCAAAGTGTTTGTACGTATTTGTCCTTGAAGACTACAAAGTACTACAAAACTTTGTGAAGCTACACAAAGTCCCCGGCCACAGTACATGATCATTGAAGTCATCATTCAAATGAAGCTATGCTGTGTGTGGCTCCGGCATCAGAGCCTATTTAATGTAACAATGAAATTTTTCTTTTTCATAATATTGGTATAGGATAAGAAATATAGTGTTTATCATAAATATGTGAAACCAAGCAGGAGTATATAGAGCTTTATTTACAAGGCCTGTAAATATATAAGATAAGGCTCAGGAGGACTTAAAATCAATTACAATATGTGAAATTGTAATAATTTGACTTTTCAGGCTGGTAATATTCTTTCCATGTCGTTTTTTTTTGTTTCTATAATACCGGAGCCAGACATAGCTCAAAGTGTTTGTACATTTTTGTCCTCGAAGTCCACAAAGTACTACAAAACTTTGTATTGAAGGAATTTGTTTCTGATTGAAAATCGCATTGCATTAGGTAGTAATAATGATATTATACAGTATTCAGTTAAAGAAAAAGTAAAAAAAAAATACGTTTCATGAAAAAGCCGACAAAAAATTTCATCACTGGGGAGTCTAGAATCATGTACCGACCCCATGGGATGCATATCCAGTACGATGTCAGATACAGCCTGTATAACGTTCATAAGTGCTTACTCGAAAATCTATATGAATAATGGATTTTGACTTTGACTTCGATGCCATTTCACAGTTTCTTAGGTTTTCTATAAGAATTTTATGAACGCATAAAATTTGTAATAGTAAATATATTCCAATAATAAACACTGATTAATGCAGTCTATCATTATACTCCATAATTTATACAAATTTTAATTATATAATATCACTAGAATCATCAAAATGGATAAAACGTATTTTGTAAATAAATATGTCTATATTTGTGACTATATTGAAAGAATAATCATAAAATATACAAATACCACTCGTACAGTATAGATATTTACTATACTAGTATAGATCAACTTTTTTAATTCTTTTCTGCATTCTGTATTTTTGTTTTATTTTTATTATGTATTATGTTTTTTTTTTACTTTTAGTTGAGTTGGTTTTTTTAAATAAAATTTTTGGAACCAGATTGCGGCGTCATTTATTTAGTTCTATTGTGAATCTAAAAAATCCACACAAGTCCATAAATAAATTAATTTATTATTAAAAGAAGTAGTAATTGTTTTATTGTTGTTCGGAGGGGGACTTTCGCGACACACGAATAATAGAAATTGCTTAAAATAAATGTAACGTACGATATACGAACATACTAGTATGTATAAAGATATTTACTGTCAGTAAAATCGCTCCCAGTCTCCCGCTAAATGTACAAAAGGTTATGGGATACTTAAAGTTAATTCTCCTTTTAACTTATATGAAGTTCTGTTGTGCACTAGAAATGGAATCCACTTAAGTTATTAAAAGCACAATAGGGAGCCGGTGCTGTGACGCTATCAACGTAATTGAAAACTGCATTGTGGTTGAACCCCGGTCGCGTCGAATCCTTGTATAGGTATAGAAACGATGTTGTCCTACTTTTCGAAATTTTCAGCTCGTTTTTATTCTTGTATCGAATGTAGGATAGAGCCTCGACAACTAAATAATTGAGAAAATTTGGACCGAAATTCTCAACCCTTCTGGGCTATACTAAAAGTCTTTTAATAGCCCACAGCTGGGCTAGACTTACATATTTCTTGAGCCAATAAAAGTTTGTTCAAGAACATTTTCCAAATTACATCAGGAGCAAAATCACAATAGATAATAACATATTTTGTTTGTTAAATAATAATTGTTTTTAAACGAATATTTACAAATTCTATTTAACTATAAAGGTTATACTGCTGATCAAGTAACCATAAAGCAAAATGTCTAGAACTAATTATGCAGCAAATAGCTATATTAACAAATGTTGTACTCAAAATAATTCTCGGACTTAGATATATTTCATCTTTATCTTATTAGTTATAAGAATAAAATTAAGAACGTCTTAAAGGAAACTTAATGTTATTTTTTTCATTTAAAAAATATTTTTTTTTAAATATGAGATAATTTCATTCCCAGGGATAGACATTGAAATGACCTTTAATACCATATTAAAAAATACATGTATTAAAAAAAAATGTTATAATAATGTTCTCGTGTGCGATTTCATTGCACCCGTGTGTATATCAAATAATAATCACTACACATATTATACACACAATTTGAACAATTTAAGAAATGTTTACCTTGGTGTTGCATGGAATAGCGATATCAACAAATCGAAGTGGAGAGTCAGTATTGCAGAAAGCAATAACAGGAACACTTTTTTATGATAAGGGATATACCTGAACCTGATGATATTAAGCACATTGTAGTAAGCTTCTAGAAATTAAAGGCATTTTCAGTGAAGGTCTTTTAGGAAGGAAGTTACGAGTATGTCGTCACAAAAATACATATAATAGCAACGGTGCCATAGACATACTGTGCAAGGTAGTCTTGCAAGTCGTATGGTTTTGTTAATTCACAATGTTATTTTCCTAATCCAAAAACATCACTTTCATGATCGTAGGATTATTTAATTATTATCAACTAATTATCAATAAAATGAAACATTGAAAATTCAATTCAATTCTTGATTTTTGGTGCTTATCTATGCTAACTGGGCATAATTTTATTGCATTGAAAATTAAATTAAATAAGTTTAACAACAAAATGACAGATAAGATTTGATTAGATAAAAAATTATGACAGATTAATAAAAAGAATTTAATTAATCACTTTAATCAATTGATTGAATTACTTTTTACTGTAAAATTTATGGTACACTATCGACACACTTGTATTGATACCGTGATAATAATTTATCGATACAAAATATGATACCGGGCATCGCTAGCACGAAAGTCGATAAATCTCCGTAGAATTTTATTCGAGTAGGAATAACGTTATCCATATACATATTTACAAAAAAAAATATTTGTGTATAACAGGCGTCTGTTACCTATAACACAGGTATTAAGTTGTCTACCTCAGGAACAGACGTCCGTGTGTCATATAGTCATATATATTTATATTTATTTATTTATAATGGGCAAACCAATTAACACCTAGGTGTGAGCTGAATCCGTGTGTTGTATATAAACTTTTTTCATGATTGCCTGAATAGTTCCGTTGTCAAAATAATATACACACATTATTATTTTTTTTAAACAACAGAGACATAGTATGTTTCTAATAGCTGCGAAACTTTTGCAGAATTTATATGACTTTTGCAGAATTTGTATGAATTATTTTGGGTTTCAGTATTTTGTGCCGAAACGATCTCGCTTACTTTAATGAAATGATTTATTAAATCTGTCCTAAAATAAAAACGTTTCCTTTCAACAATTAAGATATTTTATCAAACAACGTAGAAGGCGTGTCTAAAATAATTAATTCTTTGTTAAGCTGTTTGTGGAAAAATGTGTCTTATGACAACAGCAATTGAGTCTACAATCTCTCACAGCCTGTGCTTTGAAAGACTCCATTACCTCTCGAACCTGAGTAGCAAAACTAAGTTGAACCGCTAAGGCCATATGTTTTAACTGCTTGCGATAAAACTTTAATAACTTGCACTTTTATTAGCAACAATTTAATATGCGGAAGAGGCTGGTAAGTTAGTGCTCATTGGTTTCCGTCATTGACTAGTTTAAGTGGTGATTACACATAGGAACGGGCGATTGGGAAAATGAGTTGTTGCGTGATATTTGTAAGACATTATTATAAAAGTATCATCAAAATGATATAAGTAGGACCGAAATGTATATTTTCAAATACAAAAACTTTGAAAATGTTTTGTTTGAATAACAATAATAATAATGTCTATGAAATAATGTACTATAAGAAAGCAGTATATAGTCGACTAAGAAATTGGTTTGCCTCCATAAGATCGAAAGCCGTTTGCACGTCAATTAGTTAAAAGATTTATGTTTGCTTGTTATGCATTACGTTAACTTCTAACAATAATCCTTAGAAAAATTTTCTTTAACTAGGAACTGTCATCCAAAATGGTAAAGCACTTTCCTGGTCAACTATACATAATTTAAAAATTACAATCAGTGTTATTTTTTATTTTCAGTGATGACATGTTTTTCTCAAAACATGTTGTTTTTATATCAACTTCTAAATTGAAATAAGTCATACACTCACACATGTATCGCTTAGGCAATTGACAGTTGATTATATAAAACCACTACCTATTGCCCGCAGCTTCGGAAAAGTTGTTTCCCTGTCCCTCGGGAAGGGTACTTTTCGATTTTTAAGCGCCCCTGACGACGTTACGATATTTCGACGTTAACGCATGACGACTTGTATGGGTTAAAATGTAACACATAACAAACAATCACACATACCATATACAATATTACGTAGAATATCGACTAACTTGGCTTTGACTATCAAGTAGTCTTCTATTTAATTTATTATTTTTCATAGTATCCTGTTCTCAACAACTCGAATGGAGACATAGATTATAAATATTATTGTACACAGTAGCACACAAAAATGTTGTCGCTTGGTAGTACGAATTTGAATTTCGGAAAATTTATTAAAAACTTATTTTTCTTTCAACTACGCAGGAATCTTATCATTATACACTGAAAAACCGATCACAATAGACGTATTTTCTGCTTAGTACCAAAAACATTGCGGAAATGTTTTGTGACATTACATTGCTGCACTGTTTTTTATTTAGATGTAAATTTACCAGAAAGTATTATTGACTTCCATTAAGTTTTATATAAAATGTACGCATTTAATGAAAATTAAAATCGATTGAATGAAGACTGAAAAAAAAATGACGCAAATTTTATGCCACTGTAAAACTTTGGTACTTCTTATTTAGGAAGAAAACTTTAAAAAATGGAAATAGACGATGTAGGTAATAGTAATGTAGATTACGCACCTTCTTGAAATGAGTATTTAATGCACCAACATAGTATTCGTGCATTAATAGCTAACTTTGCGCTCGGTGCTATAATCTATATCTTTATTTAGTTTGCATTTTAAATAGGGGAACATTTTCCTTATCGTTATTTATTTTTTAATACCACACGAATAACTCTGATTGATACTTTCCCCACAGTTGTTTCAATATTAAGATGATTGTGTGTCCCTTGTAACAATTGTTTATTCACTAGCTCAAGTTGCGCGCTAAATCACGCAAACTATACATCAAATCACCACCTAATGACATCGCGTCCGAAATCCTAATGACCCTTCAAGCCCCTCTTGGATCATATTTCGACACCTTATGAGGTATTTCGGCCGCGTCTCGCACACTATCCAACTCGCAAAAGGTGCGCGCTTGGAATGGTTAATGGGCACGCGAAATTTTTGTGAACTTCAAGGATTAAGTCACGGATTGGAGCCAAAAGTTTCGAGAAATATTGAGGATAACTTTCCATACCAAGGTAATCAAGGATGGAAATATGTAGACCGTTGTCTTGAATTTTTTTTCTTATTGGAAAAGTTTAGAAATATATTAGCTGAACGTGCAATTTGTCTTGTCTTGTCTGTTTGTCTATTATTTTAATTTTCATGCGTAAACTTTTAATACTTTTTGTAAATATGTTTATAAAAGTTGTATACACAGATATACAAAGATCAAACTTTTTTTACATTTACAAATTAATAAGGATACAATATGTAAATTATCGTATCGTCATCAGTCTGTGTTTGTCCACTGCTGGACTTAGGCCTCTCCTAATGTGCGCCATTTTACCCTGTCCGCGGCTTGATGCATCCAGCTTCTTCTAGCGACCTTCTGCACATCGTCATTTCACCGAGCACGAGGACGTCCAATACTACGCCTAAATTATCATATGAATAACATTTAGTTAACATGAAGTCAAATCAAATCAAATGATGTTTATTGAAGTAGACTTTTACAAGTTCTATTGAATCGTCAAATATTTTAAAAGGTACCACTGGGTGGATGGACTGGATATTACCGGATTTGCGTTGTTTCATTACCCATTACATAATTTAAATAACAGAGTATGTATCACAGAGTACGTCGCCTGCTTACGTCATCAAATCAACCGCTAATAAAATACGTATATTTGACAGTGAGTAAGCATCATGTTACTAAGTTCTTTACCAAAATGAGATGATAATTTACCTTACTCTAATATCTTGTCATTTTTATCAATTTTAAAATGCTTGTGATACTTTAAAGTAACGTTTAACATGATCTTCCCGTTAATGAATTTCATTTACACGTTTTTTTTTAAAATTGATGTTTGACGGACTGGTTTCAATATTAAAATTATGCAACCGAATTTTTCTATAATTTTATAATTGTTCTGCGCGTTTTTAAGTTTCGTAATTTCATCATGATATCCTGAGATCGAACTTGTGGAAGTAAGCTTTATGATTTATTTATTTACCATGACGAAAAATATTATAAGTGGCCTCGGATATGATGCTGGACATATGTGCGTCACGAGCCTTG
>JANCMC010014895.1:47395-95457 GCA_024363005.1 Charaxes varanes
TTATTTATTTACCATGACGAAAAATATTATAAGTGGCCTCGGATATGATGCTGGACATATGTGCGTCACGAGCCTTGACCGCTAATTGAGCCAATAGGTCTGCGTGTGCGCACCTGACACGCGAGTTACGCTCCCACTGCATAATGCAGCTACGGGTACTAGTTTCAATTTGTCAAAATAATAAATCTTATTATACATAGTTTTATAGCAGATACCTACCTTATTGTTTGTACTTGTTAAGGCCGTGAGTTTTAATCTTGCATTAAATATATCACATTTGGGTATCTGAACTGTTTGTCTTGTAATATCCAACACATATACGCTAAAAATACTAAAAAAACGTCATAAATTGTTTTGGTTGCTTCGTAAAACTGCCATCAATAAGCGGCCAATAAACGAGGCATCGGCATATCAATTCGGTGTAACGTTGGGGTCGAGCGCAAGTTGCATGCGAATTGACTCCATCAAACACTGCTTACGACTAGTAAGTGGTGGGCAATGGAATCAGTTTCTCAATCAGAGAAATTGGTTTTTGGCAGACCAGTACCTACAACGTGCAACAATGTAATCTCTAGTAAAGTTAACTTATACAAAGACTATAATATAGTTGATTATCATTCTTCATCGAATATATTGTATGTTTAAATATGCGCTTTATACCACACATAGAAAGCTGATACGAATGTGCGTCGCACAGTAATCCCTTAATTTTTAATTGTACTTTTTTTCTTATCTGTTGCTATTGCTTATATACTGTGATCCTAGATAGATCCACCTAGATAGATCTATTTGTTAATGTAAGAAAGACCACCACCACCTAACACTAGTAACAAACTACTTAAAATAAGTTTTCCAGCTGTAATACCTATGCTTAGATCTATTTATATAGGTTATAGAAATAACTGATTTTTTTATTTTATACCTATACTAATACATAAAGCTGAAGAGTTTGTTTGTTTACTTGAACGCGCTAATATCAGGAACTACTGGTACGATTTGAAAAATTCTTGCAGTTTTAGATAGCCCATTTATCGAGAAAGGCAATATATAGGCAATATATATCATCACGTTAAAGTTTTTCACCTAATTTTCCGCGAACGAAGTCGCGGGTAGCAACTCGTATTTTATAATTTTTGTGAGAATAAATAGCTGTAGGTGTTGTTGTGCCATTAAACTACCAGGACTAATAGGATGCAATCATAATTCTTAATAATTTGATGCCAATCAATTTCCATGTTCTGTGGTATTAGGACTCACATACCTTAATTTCCTTAACTACCCACAAATCCTAAGTCTGTGACAATAATATGATGTATTACCATTTATAACTAACAACATAATTTCTGTTGTTACAGCCCGCCAACATTCAAAACATTAACGCCAACATCGCGCACCCAGCTCAAACAACAGTTGATGCGAGAGCATGCACAAGAACAACTGCGTAGAGAATCCTTACAGGTAATTGTTTGTAATCAGCAACTCTACAAGCTCTCACCTATTCTCTATGTGTTAAATAAAATTAATTATATATTAGCAATATTAGAGAGGATCCGATCGATTTGAGGGGGTCGTGGCCTAATCAGTGGTCGGTATTTGAGTCGATCGCTAGGTTAAGTAGCTCTTGCTGCGCCCGGGTGATAGATGGGTGACCCATTTTAACACTGGTTTATATTTGTTATCCGAATTCCTCCGTGTTTCAGAAGGCTCGTGAAACAGTGAAACCTGGCGAATGTCACTTTGTGATAGTATTCGTCAAGTTGTAGAGATCGTGAGGGTTCCGAGGATGACGTCAGATGGCAATCGGTCATCTTAACTCGCCCCTCAGCGGAACCATAGAATTGCCCGGGACTTGTGACCCAGGTGTAGGTTTATAGTGATCACTAACACTCACCTTCACTGCCAGATAGAATAATATTACAAAAAAAAATCAGTAATCATTTCCAATCCAAGCAAGACACTTTTGTCTTGCCAAGTACGTATTGTCTTGCTGTTCATGGTGCGCCAGTAGTTTTGCCAAGTCCCCTGTTCTTTCAGAACGACTTACAACTGCGATGAAAAAACTTTATCTCTACGACGAGTGGTTGTTCTGTGAGGGCACTAAAGATACCGAAAATACGAGTAAACGGTTTCCGAGTGCTTTCTTGGAAACTAAACCTTGACAAATGTTTCTATACAAAATAGTTAATAACATTATTGACTCTCCATACCTGTTGAATAAAATTCTATTTAGACGTCCTCGATCGAGTTAACGTAAGAAAGATCTGTTTCATGTGCCTTTACTTAAAGCAAAGTATGCTATTAACACGTTTGTATGTCGGTCATGTAAATCTTACAATAAGATACTTCTAGACCTAGGTTTATTTAATATAAAATTACCTTCTTTCCAGTTTTTTTTTATTATTTAAAATTAATTTATATAGCAAGTTGTATACAATTTCATATCCAAAAACTTTGTAATTTTGGAGAGGGATGGAGGGAACATTTTGCAAGAAATACTGCAACCCTACTAGGTAAATTTCACACAAACTGTATTACAGAGAGCAATGTATACGTATAGTAAGTAGAGTAGTCAACAACGATATTAAAGCCACTTTACAGTTTACGTAAATAAATTTGTTTTGTAATATGCAAAACACTATATAGTAATTTTATATGCCTAAATAACTTATGAGATATTTTTTAAAAGTTGAAATAAGTTAATAAGTATACAGTTTTAAACTTTTCTGGTTACATAATAGTATAGTTTTCGCCAATATAATAATTTGAACTGATTATTAAAGTTACAGTTGATGTAATTAGTGCCTGCATTAGCCTAAAGTACTATAGACGCCCATATACATTTTTTTCATTACTTTATATAAATTAATTATACACTAAAGTTATATATAGATAAGAATATTTAATGAATATTACTGAAAAGAAAAAGTAACGCGTTAAAATTACCTTAAGAACTTTTACAAAATTTAAATCAAATTGCATACAGTCAATGTCCAACGTCCCTAAAAGCTGCGCTATGCCTTTAAGGGTGTATTCGCAATGGGTCGCTGGGCGCCAGTAAATCACTTAAGAAGGCGTTTTCAATATAAGGAAAATACATATGGGTCTATTTGACTTCTGTCTGCTTTGTATTATTCGCATTATTCCTGGAAAAGTTTAAGAAAAGAAGGATGACTGAAAATAATATTTAAAAGATACTAAAAAGTGCGAGTTGGCCGGAACTTCGGAATACTTCTAGTGGATGACTTTAGTAGTTGATCGTAAATCGGACAAGACAACGTCTGCCGGGTCCGCTAGATGTGTAATTCTTTTAACTAGTGTAAAGGGTTATAAAAATACGGATAAACCTTCATTTAAAGTAGGTTTTGGTATGTTTTCTTAGGCCCCGACATGGGGTTCGTTCGACCCCGCCTATACCCTGTAACGGGACCCACTCATTTACATTTCTTCCCCTTCGGTCTAAAAATATTATCGTCTAAAGGTACAGTAAATTCTGTCTCGCATCCCTTATTTATGATAGTAAAGAATTACAGTACATAAGTAAAACGGGACTCGCTTCAAGAGCGTACTTAGCCATTTATTTGAGTCTTTCTGACCATTTGTTTCCAAATTTTTTTACAATTTATCATTTTACAAACATCAGTTTATTAATTTGTTTATTGAATTAGTTTCATATGAAATTATGTAAGGACTATAATAATATATGAATTTGCCATCAAATCGCTAAGAAAAAGATGATAGACGAACTAACACGCAAACCATATCAAATATTAAAACAGATCTTACTCATGTCATGAAGTCGGGTATTTTAATCAAATTGTTATAATTTTCAGGGGGAAACAAAGCGTCAGTACAAAAACGTGTCACACAAAAATTCGCATTGTACAAATGGACACTGACGTAGCCGAAAATAATGTGCTGAAATGCTGTTTAGTTCGCCCAAATTTCATTGTTGATAACTTATATTTTAGTGCTTGAACAGCATACGATTATGAAGCTAAATTTAATCTAACAAACCAATTCCTATTTCATACTTAGGAGCTTTTGAAACTAGTAAATTGAAAAATAACCGAGCAATGTTTTTCTGCCAAATTGCCAGTAGTCATGAGATTAATTCCATCCACATTGTCTCAGAAGGAAAACGACTTCGACTTTGTGGCAGATCAAAAACGAAAATGGAAAATAATCCAGATTTTTAAAACAGTATAGAAATTCTTAGCTTTAGACAGAGATTGATAAAAAAGAGAGTAGGAACGCCCTTATCCTTTATTTTTTATAGTGAAAGGGGGCAAAGAAGCAGAAGGTCCACTTAATGATAAGTGGGCGAATCTTATATATTAGATTATGTATATATAACTTACAACCGTGTAAAGTCGGCACTGCCGATTGTATAGTACAAGCAGTAAAAAGAAACAATCTAGAATAACGAAAAATAAAGTTACAAGCGGAAACAATCGAGTATAGAAACCGTTTGAAGTTTTCTTTTCACAAATACCTGATCAAATAGTTAATTTTAAGATGAAATAGTTTCATCTAGGTTAAGCTAGTCTGGATGGTCATCCAGACATTCGAACAACGTAATCTAGTTGAAACGAACGCGAGCAAACAACTCGATCAAATACAGCGAATTAAACTGAAGGGAACTTTACTTTCTTTACCGGAGATTACTTTGGTCTTAGGGTTCTTCCATAAATAACGTCACACGTTAAGTGGGGAGGAGGGGGTCATCGAGTTGTGACATTGTGTGACAATGGGCAGGGGGTTTGGCTCGTTGGCCCATGGCGCAAGAGAAAAGGCCGATCGCCTGGCGTCTCTCTTTGCGTCCAACTCGACTTTGGATGACCAAGGACATCCACCGCCGACTATTCCGCAGTGTGATCACTCTATGCCGGAAGTAAAATTCCGGCAGAGCTCCGTGCGTAAGGCACTCCTCTCCTTGGACGTCCATACCTTCTGGTCGTGCAGATGTCCATGGGCGCTGGTAGGCACTTCGGTGCCTGCTGCCTGCTCGTCTGCCCCCTTGTAATATATAAAAAATTAAAATAAAAAGAACGCTACCCCTCAAATCTTTTCTAAGAGCTTGTGCTTAAGTTTCAGCGAGACTAATAAACACCGATTGACTCTTATATATAACACATTTCCATACATGCAATATATCTCCTTTACTGACGCTTTTTTGAAGGCTACAGAATAGCCTCAGGTTAAAGATGTAAGCAGCGAAATGTTTATCTTGTTACGGCATTATTTATGTGAACTAAATTTAAATTACGCTATTTATTTTAACGGATCGCATATATATTAGTAAAAATTGACATTTATTAACGATATATCTATTGATTAATGTTCATAAAAGTTGACTTTTACATATCACTTTTATTCAATAAAATAAACATTATTCTTGTTATTTTATATATGTATGTATATGGATTTTTTTTTAGTTGACATAGATACTAGTGCGTTTTAAGCATGTATGTCAGCATCGTCTTCGCTATGTGGAACGTCGTGTGAAATCAATTAATACTCACTAATTGATGACTAACTATCAATTGGATGGTGTTAAGCAATAACGTGCCCCTGCTCGGTCCTAATCAAATTTGTACAAAAATTATTATTAATTAAGCGAGCACAAATATATTGATAAAGTAGTCCCCCCATAACACGGTCGGTTTATTCCACATTATAGGAAAACGCGTTGTAGGATTATTCCCATTCAACGCGCTTGTACGGCCCCGAACGAACACAATACAATATTACTAGCTGTACCCCGCGACTTCGTCCGCGTGGGCCACCCTTATCACTTAGAAGTATAAAAAGTAGATAGTAGCCGATTCTCAGACCTACTGAATAAGCATATAAAATTTCATAATAATCGGTCAAGCCATTTTGGAGGAGTACGGTAACTAACATTGTGACACGAGAATTTTATATATAAGATATATATTCTAATATTATATATTATAGAAAAGATTAATGTGTTATAAGAGCAACGCGTTATAGAGGGAATTACAGTAATGAAATAGAAGGTAAAGTAAAAAAGGAATAATTGTATATTCTCTACAATAAGCTCTCATATATCTTATTGAGAACAAAATAAAACTTTCCATCTACTTATGCATATAAAGAGACGAATTTCTTAGCATTCCATGGATTCACTGTGCGGGTGCCGGGTCCATCGCGTTGCAGAGGAAGGAACCATACGAACGAAACGCGACAACAACACCATCACTAGACGTGACAGCATTGCCGCCACTTCACGCCGATCTCATGTGAGATGGTCTCAGGTATACCAGTGGAACCCCCTATAACAAACTAAAAGAGCTTGACTTATCAAGAACTATCATAAAGTATTTATTAGAAAGGATATCTATTACTAGACTAGTAGGATCATATATAATTTGGCTAGGCAGGGGAGGGAACACTAGCAGTGGGGGCTGACGACTGTGGCCATGTTAAAGAGTACTCTCAAACCTACACCTGGATCACGAGTCAGGCACTGCACAGATTCCTTCCTCTGCAAAGCGATGGACCCAGCACCCGAACGCTGAATCCAAAGAGTGCTTACAAATTCGTCTCTTCTTCAGAGAAAGAAGAAATATACAAGATTTACAACTTTAAGAAATCATTTTTTTCCATCATTTCTTGATAATAAACCTAAAGCCTGTTTCATAAATTCCATCATTTGCATTTGCAGTTGGAGTTCAGTATCTCTCTGTCTAATTCTCTCTCTTTCTAATTCTATGTACATTTTTTCCCTTTCCCTTGCATCCATCACACATTTGACCAAAAAATCATCCATATTTCTACCAATCCGCATCTTTTTCTTAAGCTTGGCACACAAGAAATGACAGCCACAACCACTCTGCCAAGAGTGTAGCAAAGAAGAAGAATATAATACAGCATTATAACATAAAAAATACTAGAATGCAAATACTTAGCCTGAGTATTACTAGACTTCATATTCTTTACATACCTATAATTATAATGCATTGACACATTTTTCTCCTAAATTAAAAAGTTACCTAGTTTAGATAAATTTATTATATACACACAAATTAAAGTAACGACTTTCTGATATGAATTTGTAGTAATGTTGGTAAAATTTGTGATGTTTAAATAACAGTTTAACAAAATATCTATATTAAACAGTATCAGTTATTAAAGGTAGATTAAATTGATTAACCTACAATACGCTAATCAACCAATATGCTTACTTTTACTATTTCATATTGTATTTTCTCCATAAGTGATTGTAAATTTTTTGACAATATTAAGTCTTAAGCCGTACAACAAATTATATAATTTGGTTATTAATAGTTATTTAAACAATCTATAACCAGAACTGGGTCTAGTGCGTTGCTCCTTTGAAGGAAAACAAATTATTTTCATGAGAAATACTATAAAATTTATGGAATACAACTTTAAGAACTTGCGCTTAAATCTTCTTACAAGCAGTTTTATGTTTAATATAGTCTTCGACTATATTATACGCCTTGCGAATAAGCGTGTTATTTTATATATATACGGGCTATCAGCTAAGAGTGGAGTATTCGATTTGTTTAAGTGAACTGTCGAAGCTCTTCAACGATTCTAATAGGAGTATAAATAATTATAAATATTTGATCAAAGTACAAACTACAGCAATCTTTGTAGTAAGTGTTGGCCCCCAAACTAGAGGTTCCTGTATCTTGAAGTCCACATTCCAACGAGAATTGGTTTAATTTAAAACTATCACGTTCTTAAATGTCACAGATTTTGTAGTAAACTATGAGTAAAAGTATTTAGTATAATTATTATTAAAAAAGTATAAAAAAATCACTGCATCAGTAATGTAATAGTAAAAAATCATTTTAATTCGTCGCGTTTGATCACGTCAGCCTTCAAGCAAATAATAGGGCATCTTATTCGCTTAGAACCTACGATGTCAAACAGACAAATACACACATGCGCGTCAAACTTATATCACCCCTTTTAAAAATTTATTTTTATTATGAAACAATAAAAAAAATATTTTTCTCTCTTACATAGGTCATGTTACGATCTATCAAATGAACCAGACGACTGCGTTAAGTACGGCTAAGATAAGCCAATTCTGACGTATAAACAGTTTTTATGAACGTATCTATCGTTTAATATCCATTGCATTTCCTAAAGTTTACGTTAGGAGCTTCAATACTGAATTCTCCTGTTTTCAAAAGTGACAAACATGTATATTTCTATTCATAAACAGAAGTGGGTACATTAAATTTCGTGTTACTTTGTTAATGACGGACTTTCATACATCTCATCGTTCATCTGTTATGTTAAGGTGGTTATGGGATTTTTCTGCAAAAAAATTGAGAATGCGAATGAAATAGAGAGTCTACTTACATATGTAGTAGTTGGTAGAGCGCAGATGTATATGAAGAGTAGAAGAAAAGCCACGAATATTTCTCTATGCCGACCCAGTACGCGAGGGTATTCGTCACACAGAGCCGTTGTCACTGCCTCCAGACCTGTTGAATATTATATTTTCTATTTTTTGAGCAAGGGGCAAAAGGGCAAGCGGTTTACATGAGTGAATATGGACTCCCATGAACAACTGTACAACCAAAAAACTCTCAGATGCGTTATCCGATTAAGAAATTAGTACACTAATAAAACTTGAAACATATGATAGTTTTTATTTTGATTTTTTACCGTAATAATCGCGTATGATCAACAGTAAGCAATCTAACCTTGGAACCGGCCTCTGCCGGGTCTGCTAGTATACTATAGAAGAAGCAGTAACTTGTATAGTATACAATGGAATTCAAATACCTCCAAATGTACTATCCAATCCGAGAGTGATGAGCATAAGAAAGAAGATGATGGCCCAGAAGACTGAACCAGTCATGGTGGCGATAGCTTCCGGGTACACGATGAACACCAGCCCAGGCCCTTCTAGACCCACCTCTTCTATGCTCTTGTTTTGAACGTGTGCCATGTACCTAAAAGGCAATAGGCAGCTTAAAAACGAGTGTATTTTAAGGGAAAACTTTGGTCGAAAAATGAACTTGAAGCAAACTAATATTTACCTAAAGAGAGATATAAATTACATATTTAGAGACTTATAAAAATCATTTAAAACAATAAAAAAATAGATAGACGGATTAAGTAGAAGAAAAATAGATTGAAATTGAAATAGAAGAAAATAAAAAATATCTAAAACTGGAAAAATAAACAGAATCTTAAAATATGGAGAAAATGTTATAAAAAAAGAATAATGAGTATTTAAGGAAAATAAAATTAGAGACGATTTGTAAAAATTAGTAATGCCAAGTATCTAAAATAGAAGAAAATTAAACTTTATCTTAAATTAATCGAGATAACATCTTACCCTAAAACTGAAAATATGACAAAGCCCGCTAGGAAGCTGGTTAAACAGTTGATGGAAGACGTGATGAGGGCGTCTCTGTAGCAGTTATTATTGAACTTGTTGTAGCTGGAGAGCGCCAGCAGTGTTCCAAAACCGGGGCCGAGGGAAAAGAAGATCTGCGAAGCTGCGTCTATCCATACCTGCGTGACAATATTCAATAGTTAAACTACTACTTTGAACAAAAAGGTTTTTACATTACGGTGGGAGTACTTTTGAGATCATCTCTTGCTTTTTAAATTTATATATTTCATAAGATGAGCGTGAAGTGGCCGCAATGTGTCACGTCAAGTGATGGTAATGTTGTCGCGTTTCGTTCGGCTTGTGAGAGTTTCCGTTAGCCCGAACCGGCAACCCAGATGGGTTTTGATATTGCAGTTTTCCATGGGCGACTACCGAGCTTCTACCGATTTCATTCCATCTCTGGGCTGTTTTCATTTTATCTCTGGGCTGTGGTGGAGTTTACCTTTGAGTTCTGCAATTTATGCCATTCGGGTGTGAGGTAGTATCTGATGCCCTCAGTCGCTCCGGGCAGGGTTACTCCTCTAGCCAGCAATATCAGAAGCACCGCGTATGGTGCTAGCGCAGTCACCCATACCACCTGATGGACAATATAGACGTTCATATATTTTACAGCTATTTAATAATAAAAATTCTGCATTAGTTATCTTTTAAATTAGTTTGTTATTCTTCAAAATTTTATAGGGAGGAATATTTATTTTACTTAAAATATGTAATATTTTCGTTTTAACTGTAATTTATAAGGCACTTTTCTATTGTTATACATTTTTTATTCAATAAAAACTTTATTTTCTAACCTTTCATTGAATTTTTAATAACTTTTAAGAATCTAAATAAATAGTTTCTCTTACTCTTAATGGTAATTATGTATTTAAAATAAATAAATCGGTTTTATGTTCAGTTCATTTAACTTACCTTACCAGCGCTCCGCACACCCTTCCACAATGAGAAATAGACCAATACGAAAACGCCGAAGACGCAAAGTGCAAGAGACGGTTTGATGGGACCCATGTCGTCAAGACCGTTGGACCTATGCTGCTCCAGAACATTACGTCTGCAGAAAAATACATAAAAATAATTTCTATTGCGCAATTTCGACTCTTATCGCCATTGAAAAAATTTTAGAAAAAATATATAGGCTAATAGACATATTAATTCTTGGCATTGTAAAATCAAGAAATGCTACAGTCTTTGTAAATAAAAAATTAGTATAGGTGGTAGTTAATTGTATGTTCCATACATAGCCCAATCGGGTTAGACTTTAAACTAAACATAAAATAATAAAATTTCTGCCTCGAATTCCCCCCCCCCCCCCTTAACTCCCTGTTTTAAGCTAATCCGATTGGGCTAACAGAAATGAATAGAGATCTAGATAGCAATATATATAAAAATATGCAGGCCTTTTTTGTCACTTCTTTTTTGGTGGGCACGCCACTTCTCAAAAGTTATAAATCTATAATGCAAATATTCTTAGTAATTAAATATAAAATATAAAAACAGCATTGTCTATCAGCAATGAATTAATTTTGAAACGTTATTTTATGATAGTGATGATTAGTAAATAAAGTTTCAAAAAAAGTGTAACTTTTCACGTGAGGAAAGACTTCTATGCGACAATTTCATTTTCAAATCCTTTAATTTTTTAAGTCTTTCAATATCATCAAAATTTCTTTCGAGGACACTGCATGCCCCCTCGTGGGTTCACAAAAAAGCCCTGCATATGTATTTTATGAATATTTTCTTTCTAATACTTACTCAAAAAACTCCTTAGCGGGGGTGCTGGCGCTGGGATTGATCTGTGGTGAGGTGACGGGGGTGCAGAGTGGGGTGTTCCACTCGTTGTCACAGCTGGTCCAGGGGAGGACCGAGTTGATGGAAGCCAGTGACGCGACGAGGTAGTATACCGCCCAGCCGATGATGGTGTTATAGTACATACCCATGTATATGTCGATCATACATATCGCGTAGCCCACACCTGTGAAGAAAAGGAACTATCATCATAAGTCTTTGGCAGTCCACTGCTCAACAGCTTCTACGAGCGATTAATAAATAGGTCGAATAGCTTCAACTGTATCGTAATTAAAAGAGATAGCTTATAGTTAGTACACATCCGCTAAGGAAGGATTGTAAGATGGGGCCAGATTATGAAAGTTTAAGGGCAAGTTTCATTTTAATAAATATATATAAATATATAGGACTATATGACACACGGACGTCTGTTCCTAAGGTAGACAACTTAATGCCTGTGTTATAGGTAACAAATTTGAAATTATTGTGAGAATGATGAATAAAAAAGTTACCCGACTGAGTTTATCATAGTAGAGCTCTTCTTAGTGCAGGGCACGAAGATCCCTTGTAAACTTAGCTTTTAAATAGTATATTTTATCACCAAATTATATAAATAATGACTTTAAAAAGTAATATGTATGACGTTCATAAGTACTCATAAAGAAGTGTATATGTATGAGAAGGTTTTGAGTTTGAAATGCGAATCTATGTGCCTATATATATTACGCTTTCGTGCCTTAACTACCTAACTTATGAGCGTGTAAATTTGAAAAATACGTTGTCAAAAATATAGAACAGTAAGAAAACTACCTTGTATGCGTGAATAAAACGTAATTATTTAACGTCGCTCGCTTTATAATATGTTTTTTGTTTGTACGGCTTGAAATATTATGTGAGAAGTGTAACTTATAGTCTTTGAATTAATCAGCCTGAGTATTTCGTATTATTATTCTCTTTCCCCCTTTGTCCTGACTACCGTAAATTGGCAACCTAGTGAAGCTATTGTTTTATACGCTCCTAGTATAATTTTATGCTTTTGATATTGCAATCAATTTTTAACATTAATGTTTATCATAATATTATATATTTTTAATATCGCAGTACAAACACTGAAAATCTCCATACAAACCAACTCACGCTAGCGAAGTTTCTACTTACGATTACTATACATAGACTTTCCGACGAACACTGTCGACAAGACGAGGCAGCCCCGGGCAACTCCAACTAGTCCGGACACGAAGATCTTCCTTTGCGGTGGTTGAGCATATCGACCTACCTTTTATTTCTCGCCGAAACCTTCCACCTTGGTGTGTCTTTCCACAGAAATAATGATAAAAGCAGGACATAAAAACAATATAAATCAACGAAATACAATAAAAACATACAACACATTGGTTATAATTAGTACTGGGTCAGTTATAATCATTTTGGAGTTTATCATATGGAAATTAGGGACTCTACAAGTAAATAAATTTCATGCTCTACAGATATCCATAGTCGTTTAAACAATGATAAATGTTTTGATATGTCCCTCGATAGGAGGCGAACAAAGTATAAATAAAATAAATGCACTTCCTTCCACGCTGATAAAGTTTACCCTTTGTACCACTAATATGCTTTTTAAAATACGAATAGAATCGTAAACATATAATTAACTATAAAATTCATGCATCGGTTAATGTAGACATTAATTTCCACGCTAGTTTATCTATTTGGGTGCGAAATTAAAGAAAATTTAAAAATGTTAACTAACATTTGGCACAGACCTTTATCCCTTGGAGTGTAAATTTATTAAAATCAAAAACACTGTGACACGAGATTTTTTTTTAAAATCAGGCGTTAATTATTATTTTTGGGAAAATTAACTAATAAAATAAGTGTAGAATTTTAATTATTTATTAGTTGATATTATTTTACTCTGCGGAACACCGCAGGGTAAGATGAATACAGAAGGAAAATAATGATAATTAAATTACACAATCCCTTATGAGAAAAACTAGAAAGACTTTTACAGTTTCGTGACAACAAAATTACAAGGTTATCATCATTAAAATGTTTTTTTTACTACAGAACGGGTTTTAACTAAAAAAAAAAAACTGCTTTTGAACAGCGATGATATCGAATGAGCAAAACAGCCAATATTATATAAAGATATGATATTGTAGGTTAATAAAAAATAATATAGTTTCCAAGATTTTGAAGATATTATGGTTTCGAAGATTTATATATTTTATCAATTTAAACTATCATTGATTTGAAACTAGTAACCACGTAAAATTATGTGAAAAATTATAGCGTGATTGTATATAGCCTATAGCCTTCCTCGATAAGTGTGCTATCTAACCTGTCAAATTAACAGCTTCCCTGCAATGTTACGAAACCGTTTAACTGAAATCTGGTAAAGAATTTAACCACTTGTCTATTATTATAATATTTACTCTGTGGTATTTTCTTGATGAAAACGTGACCACTTTTGCCACGATTTTAATTTTCCTTATTTGGTATTTGACAGTTTATGAATTAAAAAAAAAACAAACTTTTCCATAATCATGAGTGTTGTGAGCGAATATAAATTTATATAGAACGAAACACACATAATATTTTTGTTTTTTTTTTATCATATAAATAAATACTTATTTAGCCCTTAAACCCTGTGTATGTATGTATGTTTATAATGTGACCCTATCGAAAAATCCGCTTTTTGGCGGCTGTTTACTAAATATACTACTGTTTACTATATAAACTATCACCTTGCCAAATTTTATCTTTATACGTTCCACGGTTTTCGATATTTTTTGATAAGTGACATTTCGCTTTTACATACTCGTATAGATTCTTTTAAAAGTATTATAATTAGATACTAGATATTTAGAAGGAGTTTTTTATTTGAGGTAATATTTCTGTGCGTTTGAGTGAATCCCTAACGAGTTTATATTGACAATGAACCTGGTAAAAGTTCTATACTTATCAGTTATACATATGCGAGAATTGCTCGTTTAAAGGTATTAGTAGATTAATATTGCAATCCAAACTGGAATTAAATCCATATATGTCACCTAACATGAAATCTCGAAAACCGCGGGGCGTACGAAGATGAAATTTGGCGGCGAGGTAGTTTGTAGTTAGTAGACACCCTCTAAGAACGGATTTTTTGATAGCGCCAGATTAAGGAAGTCTTAGAGGCTTTCGCAACTTTACGTAGACCAAGTCGCGATAAACAGCTAGTATTCAATAATTGAGGCTAAATTAAATTTTTTTTTGGACAATACCCTCCACAAACCTTAAAAATGTAGGATCGGCAAAAACAGCGAAGTGATTTAAAGTCAAAAAATTCGGTAAGGTCATTGTTGCTGACGGTACACGATGCCTACACAATTATCGGTCGGTATCGGGCCGTACAAAGAGAAAGCGTCACGATAGGTTTCAATAAATAGTTCGCTTAAATATCAGCTCCCGAGTTACTTTGCATTGGTGGCTTTGTCCTGTCGATGCGGTCACGCGATCCTCAGCACTTGATAACAGTCGAGTTCGTTTGCAAACTGGGAGTTAATCTAAATAAAGATTTGACAAAAGTTAATACAGTAATGTAAAGCGGAAGTGTCGCTAAGCGACACTTCCGTTTGTGGCTGTGCAACCCAATCCTGGATTGACACGAACGGCCACACCCAGAGCATATGTACACTCCGAGAGAAACAGATGGGTGGCTATGCCTGCTCTGCTGTTTAGCAGGAGACAATCCCCTTTTTGTTATATGTACTTTGCGGAATTTGTTATAACTTCAGCCTTTTTCTAGTGTAAATACCATCGAAATCGGACCAGCGGTTTCTGAGATTACCCGTAACAAGCATATAGATAAATCGAATTATTAAAAATTTTGTTGATAATTATATTAGTGATAATTATATAATGTAAATATTTTAGGAATTCTTTAACTTTGTTTCTATACATGTAATTGTAGAACGTACAGGTCGTAGCTTAATTAGTGGCCGACATTTGAGTCGATCGCTAGGTTAAGTAGCTCTTACCGCGGCCAGGTGATAGATGGGTGACCAATTCTAACGATGATTTTCAAATATCCGGCCTCCTCCGTGTCTTGGAAGGCACGTAAAACAGGCCTAAACCACCAAACCGATTTCGATGAATTTCTGAATGGCGGTAGATGGAATCTTGGAGAAGGAAGTAGGCTACTTTTTGTTGCGAAAATGAAATTTGAAAGTCCTCGATAAATGGGCTATCTAACACTGAAAGAATTTTTCAAATCGGACCAGTAGTTCCTGAGATTAGCGCGTTTAACCAAACAAACAAACTCTTCAGCTTTATACATTACTATAAGATTGCAACAGCTGTTTACTCTCTTACGTTTTGTAGTACGTTAAACATGAAACAAAAATTATATTGCATAATAAATTCTTAAAGGTTAGCAACTTATCTGCGAGCCTGCATGTATCAATGGGCGTCGGTATTCACTTATATTCATATGAAACACATGCCTGCTCTCATTCACATAGAAAACTAATGAAGTTGTGTTAATTAAATTGTTTATTGGTATGCTAGAGCAGCAGATATCTACGTAACACTCTTGAGATCAGGGAGAAATATAAAGGCACATCAGGACGGATGAAGGTTCATCAAAGGGCGTACTCCCATAATACTGTTTTAGTTCGTTTGTCATCTTCCAGAACTTGGTTAATTCTCACAGCACTTAAAGTTGAAATCTAAAAGAGACGGATTCCTTAGCAATGCTCCATGGATTGACCGCGCGGGTATTGATATCGTATTGCAGAGGAAGGCACCAGGGCAGTTTCTGGAACTTGTGACCCAAGTGTCGGTTTGAGGGATCGAGAAATTTCCAAAAGCTTACGATTTGGAGTTAAATATATTCAGGCCGTAAAACATCCGCAAGTATTATCACACGTGAATGTTTGAAAAACCGTCTCACCCTTGTCAATCCAGTTAATTTATGCGTACATTTGTTTAACCAAAAACGTTTTAACTGGCCGATTTACGACCGCTGTCCGAACTTTTCTAACGGATTACCTTTCTTGTTACTCTCCGGGAAATGTTGCCGTGAGGTTTTTGTAAAGTTTTTACTTTGTCCGCAAATATTTAACAACACTAAAATTGGCTTTTAAAATCAGGTCGCAATCGGTTATTTTTCTCATTAGGTACTATTTCTAGGGTTCAGTACCGATTAAGGAAAAAAGAACAATTACAGGATCTCTTCTTTATCCGTCTGTCTGTCGTGACCCTATATATATTTCAGGAACGCATAGATCTACAGAGTTGAAGTTAATACCAAATAATTCAACCCTTAACATAAAGCACATGCAATCAAAATATATGGTAATTTATGTCACATTTTCCATATTATTACACTTAAAAACGGGAATCAAAATCTATACGGTACTTCGCGTTGACTTAGAATAATAAAATTTGACAGGAAGCTATATCTTGAAGTACAAGTATATACCTCCTGGCCATTGTTTTATGCAAAACGCTTTGTACAAATTTGATCTCGCGGGCACAACGCGTACATCAAATCTACATTAAATCTTTCTGCATCTATACTAATATATAAAGCTGAAGAGTATGTTTGTTTGTTGTATTGTACGCGCTAATCTCAAGAACTACAGGTTCAATTTGAAAAATTCTTTCAGTTTTAGATAGCCCATTTATCGAAGAAGTCTATAGGCTCCATATCATCAAGCTAAACTTGGATCTAATTTTTTTTACAAACTTTTATGCGGATGAAATCGCAGGCACAGCTAGTTCTTTTAAATAAGTGAATACGCAGATACGAGTATATCTGTAATTTTTTATAAAATTCCTGCCCGTGAGGTTTATTATTCATTTATTGTAATATTAGGAGAGTCAAATTATTGTCAGTTTTTCAAATTTAATAAAAACGTACGTACGAATTTTACCCAGAACAAAAAGAAAAAAAAGTAATTAAAATATAAATAAATTTAAATATAGCTCTAAATCTTGATATCTAGAAATTCCGTGAGCACCTTTGTACAATATGAGAATTCAACGCCTACAAATATTTGAACATCCTTAAGATTAACGCATTAAACCATTTATAGGAATGTACATTTAAACATGATTTACAAGAGAATAAAAACATAGCGTATAGATAAATGTCACTGCACTTATAGGTGACTAGAGCATGAGTAAAATTTATGATGAGAAATTTATGATCGTTTCTCAAATTTTTAAGTCAATTAAATGTAAAATTTCGTATTTTTTTTCCTCGTAGGCACCTATAATTCTTTTTTTATTTTTGCTAAGCGAAAATAATTGTTATAAGTGACAACTCTGTGATGTTAAGACAAAGATTTATCGCTGTTAAGTAGTTCATACTTATTGAACAGGTTTTACCTATTTTAAGTATCAGCGACACAACTTAGATATAACATGTACATACATGCAATGTAATGTCTTTAGTGATGTATAGTCGACTGAGAAATAGGTTTTGCACGCTAAGGTCGAATGTCGTTTGCCCGTCAAATAGTCAAAAGGCTTATTTTTGCTTGTTATGCATTACGTTCACTTTTAACAATAACCCTTAGCAAAATTTTCTTTAAGTAGGAACTGTCATCTATAATGATAAAGCACTTCCTTGGTCGACTATACCTGTAAGTTTTATTGAAGAAATAAATTATCTTATTATTATTATAAATACAGCTTAAACAATGTTGAACAAAGACTGATTCGACTTAATTTATGGATCTTATAGATGTTCAAACAATATTAAAAGGAAGTAACAGATAGCGACCGTTACTCCAAATATGGCTCATAGCTTTCAAATTTTAGGAACTATTTAAATTTGTTAATCAAAGATACCTCATTCAGTCTCAGCTGAGATAAAATATGAACACAATTTTTTTAATACGCGTAATTGGATTCTGATGAAACGAATGCAAGAATATACACAAAAACTACTAAAGGAAGTCTCTAGACAACGGAACCCTTGAAGTGATACTGAGATTGGGTTCCATAACTTTTATTTTTAACTTTATATATTTTTTTTAATAATACTCGGGCAAGGCAACGTCTGCCGTGATCGCTAGCCTTTTCATAGACTACTGAAGTCTTCTCTATGACTCCCATAAATTCCAACTCAAGGGTTATTACCACATACCTCAGACACGCTGGTTTCGTACGGTGTACCCTGGAACACGGGAGCGTTATCATTGATGTCCGACACTCGCACTATCACGGGTATGGTGCGGCGTTTCTTCGTGGCTTTCACTTGACACACAAGCTGCGGGCGAAACAACATCGTAGGTATAATCAACGGTCATAGCCGCGGGCGCTTGTAAGACGACAGGATAGGTTAATATATTTGTAATGATACGCTACTTTATGACCCTGATAATAGAGGTGCAGATAATGTTTTTTTTTTACTTAATTAAACTGGATACTTCATCTTTTCTAACGATGTATATATATATCTACATCGTTAGAAAATATGAAATATACTAGACGAAATTCGCCCACAAATCTTTATACGCACAGCGACATATATTATTCTATTCACAGAAAAATAAAATTTGACAATTAATTTGACACACGACTGTCAAGATTAGACTTTGACATCGTCCAATACATTTGTGTGTAAGTGGTGTAAATCGATTGGCATTAGTGTGCGTGTGGAGTTATTTTTATAATTTAATATAATAATATTGTATATTTAAAAAATAAAAATAGCATTCGTACATCTTCATCTATATGGCTCAAAAAGACATTAGTTCCCGATATATTTCAAAGTTTTTTAACTGAGCAGCCTGAAGTCTAAAAGGATCTCAACAGACCCCTATATTTCCATATGGCCCTTGATAGTAGCCCTGTAGTCTAAAAATCTTGATACTCTTGATAGTCCGAATGCTATGAAGAAACATTAATATTTTTTGCTAACCTGAAAAACCATATGGGATAAATTATCAGCATCTCTGTCCAGAGGTTGCAGCAGTTGGAGTCGTTTCCCATCGAGCTGGAACAACGTTGGACCTTTCGGGAAGACGGTTGAAAGCATCACGTCGACATTGGGTTCGCCGACTACTGGTAGTTCAGCTGGTACGGTGGTTTGGTTCACTTCTGAAGCAGTATAAAATATGTACACGAATTAGCCCTACGTTCCTTTTTGTAAGAATCTTGGAATAGAACTATCTGGGTTACTATTGTCCCCACTATGCAAAGATTACCCAGCTCGGACAAGGTTCACATTTAGTTAGAAGCAGGCCTTTTTGTCACTTACTTTTTGGGGGCCCGATAATTCTCGAAAGTTGTAAGTCTATAGTTTTTTATACCCCCTTCCGCACCCTTTGCTACTGTGTTTTGAGCATAGATGCATTCTGCGAATGCCATGTAGTCAAGTAAATGAATAAATAAATCTATATGCAATTTATTTAATTATTAACTAAATTATAATTAAATTTTGTAAAATTGTAATGATATTAGTAATGATAATTATATAAATAAAGTTTATTAGGCAGAAGATGGGCTGATAACTTCTACCGAGGGTTCTACACACCCTTTTCATTTTAAAATTCTTTAATTTTTCTGTTTTCAAAATCGCCTTTGGCTGCACTGTGTGCCTCCACTTGTCCCCAAAAAAACTCTGTTGTATGGAGGAAATTTTAATATAAACTGCTTGTAAAAAAGGTAACTTACGATCCCCTCGGCTTTCTTCTATATCGACAATGATGCTGGTCTGACCCGTCTCCACTTCGCATGGTCCTGAAATAAAATAAAAAACTTTTGTACGTCTATCCTTGGTTACAAATGCGTTACAGATAAGTGTATACATATAGAAAGCTTTCTTAAAACACTTAAGGTGGCAGCTGATACCTTAGTGGTGATGACGTAGAAAAAATCATTGCTAATGGGACAGTTTTAATATTTTTGGACATCGACATTGTGTGGGTGGAGTTTCAAGTTTGACGTTATATTCTAATTAGAAGTTTAGACAACGTTCCATACATTCCGAAATGGTTAATGTTTCCGCAACTTCTTGCCTGTTTCAAGGCGTTACCATATAAGGTGTTTTGTCGAATTCTCTGTATCAAGAAATAACTTATGGTGACTTAATTACAGTGTGGCTTATATTTAGTGATATTCCTATATGTTGATAATGAATCGATATGGTTATATTCATAATGACTTTATAAAAGAAGAAAATAATATGAGAATTGAAGATTGAAACGAGTTCTCACAGACTTTATTCGACTCTTTCCACCGCTGAGCTATTGGATCTTTAAATTTATACACATAAATAAAATTGAAGGCTAACTTCAAACCATTTTTGTATTTATTAATTGCATGTAGCAAAAACGAAAGCTAAAACATTTTTATCTGTCTGTCCATCTGTATGTCTGTTTGTTCCGGGTAATCCAAAACGGCTGGACCGATTTGAACGGAACTTTCAGTGGTAGACTTGCTTCTAACCAAATAATAAGGGATTAGCAGAAAAAAAAATCCTCAAAATGTAACAAGATCACTGAATTCACGCAGGCGAAGTCGCGGGTTATATCTGGTAAGATATAAAGTAAATTAAATAACAACAAAACTTGTATTGGAATTTTAGCTACATTGGCTAACAATTGAGAGGTTTCTACTGGTTTTGGAGGCTGTAGCGGAGTTGCTAGCAAATTGTTGGCGTGTTCATGATCATTAACGGGAAATTTGTTAGGTGGCATGTTACAAGCCTGTTACGGGGATAAATTGTTAGATAAAGTCAAACTAGCTGTTTTACGCAAGTTTTTTAAAATATATAACGAGGGAATTACTAGCAGGCGATCCAATATTTATGAACAATAGTACTACCAGAAGACTCGTAATTTCCAGAACATGAAGTCACTGCAAGAAACCTTGAAGAAACCTCAGCGGATTCTCGACCCCTCTTTCCTCCACACATATGCTCCCCCAATTGCAATTAAGTGCAGACAAACAGCTCGCGGAGAAGAGGATGATCTGGATTGGGATAAAGAAATCTAGTCGCTCTATGGTGAAATAGACCGACGCGGATTTTATAAATGACGACAGGCAGCTGATATGAAATGGAGATTGGAGAGGGATAGAGAATAGTGGCCTGAACAAAGGAAGACCTTTGCCCAGCTGTGGTTTACTGGATAATTATGACGATGAATTGAAAGAGGACTAAAAATTAAGTTTGATTTCAGAACTAACGGTGATCTATCACAAATTCATGAAGTCACGAGATAAAGACTGTATTAGTCCCAATTAGGAGGTAGTGACTGGTTTTTGTATTGCGCAGGCAAATTGTTTGCGTGTTCCCAATCATTAGGTAAACCATTCGACAATTAATTAGCCAGATAGCTGGTTACATTCCTGTTAGGATGGACTTTTAGATAAAGCTTGGGTACCGAGCTTTCTACGGCTACTTGAAAATACACGATTTAACATTAATAAAGGTTAAAATAACACAAAGTTGTGAGGATTGCATTAGTTTTGCAAAACTTTTCCGATTATTAGTAACAATATGATGATTAATCTTCCAGATAATATCGCAATCATGTAATTTTATTACGTCCTCGAAATTTCGGCACAATTTATGTCAGCATCTCCCGTCCCCAAAGAATTTTGTCAAACCAAGAGTCGCCTGCAAGACTATAATACTATGTGCATGTGGTATTTGAGCAGTAAAGGTAGGAAAGTAAATTCCTAGGAACAGTAACACATTTCGAACGAGATGTTACGTAATACCTGCCTTATACAATATGATACTTATGTATATATTTATAAAAGATTCCAAATGTAAATATATACTTGACTGGTCCGTTGGCGCAGTTAGCAGTGACGCTGTCTTCCCCTCCGTGAGTTGCAGGTTCGATTCCCACCTAAATAAAAGATTTTTTTTTAATAACGGATAAACGTTGTACTTTTAGAATCATCCGGAAGTAGTGGAAGCGGCGCGACGGATTCAATTACAATCAGTTGGATTGGTGGACCGCTTTTTGGCTTGCCCCTTTTGAGTATAATCAATTACTTATAGTAAAAATTTACGTCCTTTCTTTACGATAAAATGGGATGTCTCTTAATATATTTTATTGCATAGATAAGTTTCGTTCATAAGAAATGTCATTCGTTATGAACGAAACATCACATGTGTTCCTTTGAGACTTATATTTGATATGTGTTATATAAACGTTAAAAGAACTTCCCGCTTAAGTTTAAACTTAAAAGAATTAGTCTATTATTTGAAAAAATCTTATAGTTTCCATCGAGTAAAACTGATCCATATATTTTATCTTTTTTCTAAATATTTGCAAGTGTCAGGACATTTTAATATAGTATTACATGAATTCAGATATATTGGATACTCCTATGTCCAAAACTCTGTTTTTAAGTTTCATATCTTTACATTTCACAGTTTCCCAATTTACACTAACACTTTACACTTACTAATGATCCAGTTTTTTTATGAACGTACTTTGAATACTTAAAACTGATTAAATTAATATAATATTATTTTAATAAAAAAAACATAAGGCTGATTTAAATTTGTAATAAAAAAAAATATCATCGCTTATTAATGCCACTTCACGACGATCTCATGTGAGAAAGAGGTACTGGTACCCGGACGCGCCGGCCCAATCAAAATCGCATTAGCTGTAATTTTCGTAAGCCGCGTTAAGGAACTTACATTTCAAAAGTATACCCAACTATTCAAATTTTTCTTCTCGAGTGTGCATTAAAAAAGCTTTAAAAGTGAGTGTGCAAAATTTATTTCTAGACAATCATAGTGTGTTGTATTGTAACACTCGTCTAACAAGCGCTAACTAGTTCTCGTGGTAAATGTAACTTTCGCCACAGTAGCATAAAAGCTATGTTAACAACTTTTAAGCTCTTGCAACTGCTGGTACTATACTTATTTTCATTGCGAGCGTACCTTTCTTATTATCAAAGGAAACTCTTACACGAGCTAAGTGTCGTAAATTTTATTCTCATATGCAATTTTCTCTAATTTTGGTACAATGTTCTTTTATTTAGTAAATTTCTATATTCCATTTGCTGCTGACTAAAGTCGTAAAGTTATAACATACGGCTGTCACGATTATGCTTTGAGATCATTCAATACATGTGTTTATAAAACGTATGACATTTGTGTGCGTGTGGTTTTATTTCAAGAATTTAATATATTAATATTGCATATTATAACGATGTTTGGCGTTAACAATATAAAGTCCCTTACTAGTCTATAGTGCCCCAGTCAATGGGTAACTGTGAGAGTAACGAGAAAAAAAAACAAAGCGTAATAAAAATATAGAAAACTATCTCTAGCATACATATTTACATATAAAATCATTGATTAAAAAATATCAAACTGACATCGATGTGAGACGTGTAATGTTGGGATACGATAAAATCTTATGGATTTTGTTCAAAAGGAATAGCATTTTTTAAACATTATTCTATATTTGAGTATCCTTAGTTTTGTAAACGGGAAATGATGGTGATGGTGACACAATCGCAAAGTGGTTAAAAAAAAATTGGACTTGTGTGTTTTTACTTCTTAGCTTGTATGCGTCTATGGCCATTTGAACGTTATGTAATAGACGACAAGTTTTTCGGGACCTACGTTTTAGACAGTAATATTCCCTCATCATGAAGGTCATATCGTATTTTATTTCATTACTATTGGACCCGACAGACAGCCTTGCTTCATTTAGACTCGTCTCTTATTAACCAATCTCCTTTATGACTTCTCCATAAAACGTGACACTGACTTAATGTTTTATGAAATAATAATTTTACATGACACGTCAATGAAAAGGTCTAGTACAAACCTTTCTTTTCTTTTCTTAATAATAATAAGGGGAATGTAACAAAACAAACAGAATTTACATCGACGGCAGTGATACTAACGAGCAAGGATCGATTTTTATACAGTTAGTACTGTATAAAACTGTACTATACTGTGTGTACTGTGCGGACCCGGCAGACGTTGTCTTGCCCGAGTGTTGGGTTACTTACTATTTACTACATTCTATTATCTTATAACATTATTCCCAGTTCCCGTTCCGTTTCCGTTCCATTTCCTTTTCGCTTTCGCTTTGCCATTCCGTTTTTATTAAACAAAATTCGTCCTAACAATAATGAATACAACAAAAAAGAAATGACTGCACCAAATTGGATACAATTTGGTGCAGTCGTTCGGAAGTTATGCATGTGCATACATTTCAATGCTCATAAAAAAGCAATATTAATAAAGAAGTTCTTACCTAAAATAAAGCACTGAACTTTTGTGCGTCTATTATGAGACTAGTTTATTGGCGAGTGGTTTATAGTTGAGCGGTGAAACAGGCTTTTAAACTCGTTTAAACTTTGCTTACCAAGTTTCCGAACATTAATTAAAGGACATCTCAGGTATCCTCATTAAACCTGATATGGTTCATGCAACCGGAGAGAACCTGTCAGTGATAATGGATCGATCCCAGTAGAGCAAGGCACGACCATTTTCTAGAACTGGCGCAGGATTGTAACTGTTATTATTATTATTATTATAGTAGTTAAAATTAATATAATAATATGTTTTAGATGAAGAAATTGCCCGGCTGCAAGTTGTTTCTCGGGGATCGTCCCATACAAATAACAATAGCGAGAGCGTTTCAATCTTTGAGTGTAGTGGAGCTCGGTCAAGTATTGTATCATCTCACACGATCCAATCCTAAGCCACTGACGTACGTTTTATGAGAATTTAGGCTTTAATATATATGCAATTACAATATCTTTCATTTTAGAAACAATGTTTCATCCTTCCATTGATTTTTATCACGATTCTCTATGCAACGATCGTAAAGAATTATTATTATTTTTTTTTAACAATAATAATTATTTAGAGCCTATTTTTTCCCCACTACAGGGCAAAGGCCTCCCTACCCTCTTTCCATAAGGTTCTGTCTAAGTTCTGTCTCTTAATTTCGTTGCCAATCTCCATTGTAACGATCCAAGTCATTCCTCCATCTCATTCTTGGTTTACCCCGATGTCGTTTCCTACCTGGGGTCCATAAAGTAGAGACTTTGGCCCAAAGGTTCACATCTTAAATCGATCAATTATTAAAACTTTGCATACACGATATCAAGAATAGGGGTCATACTTAGGACTATATTATACATAATTATTATTAACATAATGTTTTCAAATGTATAACTTATATAATAAAAAAAAAATGTTAACATTTGAACGCCATGTATGCCAAACTGAGCCATGAGATTGTATAATTATTGTAACATCCTTTACGACCTTACGATATTACAAATAAATTATATGATTACTTTGTTGATTGATTGATGGATTGGTAGATTAAACTTATAATTTCCTCTATACCCTAGGGAAACCAAAAGAACCTGATAAGTTAATTCGAAGATAATTTGAGACGGTCATATAATAATTATAGACAGGCTAACGATATATTAACAGACAATCGAAAAATCATTCGTAAAACTGACTGCAGGATAGTTTTGTATTCCTTATTTTCGGTTCCAGAAGAGGAGTTCAATCAATCAATCCATCAATCAGTCAAATAATTTATTTGCAAGATCGTAAGGTCGTAAAGGATGTTACAATAATTATACAATGTCGCTTAAATAATAACAAATTATTAATAAGTTTGCACATACTATATTTTTATCCCGGAAATGTTAAATTAATGGGTCATTTGCAATCGGAAATTTTATTATTGAGGTGAACCCGGAATTGAATCTCGACCGCCGATGGCGAAACGTAATCTAGTATCGGACCCAACTATTGCCCTTTTCAATCGATATAAAAAGGTGAAAGTTTTTAATTCTTTGGTTTTTTTTTTGTACATTACGCGATTTCTGCGTCAATTATGGACCGATTTTGAAGATTCTTTTTTTGTTTGGTAGAACATACTTCAGAGGTTCCATAGCAATTATATCAAATTCGGTTGTGCTGGTTTTGAGAAATCAACAAAACTCTGACACTTGATACACATATATATACATCGTTATACGTCATCGTTATTGAAGTAGGTGCCATCGGTTTAGCGAGGAACCTATTTGGCTTGGTACCGACTTGAACAGGTGTCTACTAAGTCGGATGAAGGTAGAAATTATTTTTTTCTGTTTAGTAAATAGATAATGCGCCATGTAAAATTTTTATTGCATAAAGCATTTGACCAGTGTCAGTGGCATTTGATTCGATCGCTAGGTTAAGTCACTCTTGCTGCGACCGGGTGATTGATGGGTGACCCATTCTAGCACTGGTTTATATCTGATATCCGACCTCCTCCGTGTTTCGGAAGGCACGT
The DNA here is from genome assembly GCA_024363005.1 of Charaxes varanes. NCBI lineage: Eukaryota > Metazoa > Arthropoda > Insecta > Lepidoptera > Nymphalidae > Charaxes > Charaxes varanes. Next base: position 73,892 of record JANCMC010014895.1, read on the forward strand.
AAAACAGTTACGATCAAATTGTTCAACTGTTCAATATCGCGCGATGAATTTCAGAAAAAAATTGTTCGTTAACACTAATAACTTATTTAACATTGTTTAAAATTGTTTTTAATATTGTTAGGAATAATGTTAATTGACTTTGACGCTGTAAAAAATAGTTTGATTTACTTTTTAATGAAGTTTGTTAATGTCGCTACGGAGCTACGGGACGTCGTAGGCTAAAACTTGGCCGACGGTAATTTTTGGCGCTCCCGCTGTTGTGTCTAGAAAACTTTTCGACGGCTTTTTATCAAAAAAATAAGTATTGTTTTTAAAATCAAAGATTTTCCGTTAATACGTTTGTAATAACGAATGTATTAAGTAGTCCTAATTTTGAAATCTTCAGTCTTAAATATAATATTTGAGAATTATATTCATACACTTTATTAAGTTTATTAAATCGCAATAAACTATTAATTCATTCATTTACAATCGTTTTCATAGATATAATAATTTATATGAACGTAAAAAAGACACAGAATAGCTCAATAAAACTCTGGCCATGCTCAGATTAGAAAAAAACTCGACGTGTGTTTTTAAAAGTTTGTAATTTCCCATATGTATTGAAAATATGATAAAGTTCGTCGGTACGAGTTTCTTAGTCGCCTTTAATGATATCCAAGGGAAGTGTGAAAAGTATGAGTTAAATCCATTCTGAAAGAGAATTTTTTTAACAGACCTCAATTATACATCAATGGATGCGGTCGAGGTTGTAGCTTAATCGTGGCCGGCATTTGAGTCGATCGTTTTTTTAAGTAGCTCTTACCGTGGCCGGTTGATACATGGGTGACCAATTCTTAGATAGGTTTTCTAATATCCAACCTCCTCTGTACGGACCCTGGTACTAGGCCGGGATAAATCAAGGTAGAAGATTCGGCTATCAATTAACTTGCAGTTTCTTAGTCGCCTTATATGATATCTACGGGAAGAGTGCTCTTTTGAGGGAAATAGTCCTTAACTATTAAAAATATCTATCGCGATACAAGAATCCAGTGAGTGGGCATTCTCATTTAACTAAAAAAAGATACAGGAAGGGCAAAAAATGCCGTTTACATTTATAAATAAAATAAAAAAAAGTCCGTAAATGGCACGAACGTTGGCCCGAATTAAAAATTACGGCCGCTGATTTTCGAAGGCGATGCAATCGTTTTTAAAAGGCGATTTCCTTATAATTTTTATTGAGACCAGAAAAGTTACGAGTTGATGACCTTTTCCTGCCATAGAAAACTTGGAATTGCAGGTCATCGACCTTTTTAACATAACCAGGAATCAACGTGCAAGAAGACGCCTATACGACTGTATTTTCAGAATGCTCGCAGATGAGTGGCCGACCTTTGAGAGATGACTCTCATAGTGATGAGTGGCATCGGTTCACAAAAATTAAAGATATTATCTGTAGTCAAGCAATGTTTTTTGAATTTTTAATATAATTGTCTTTCTGTTCGTCGAGGATAATTTACTGAATGACTTATGATATTCAGGCTTACAAATCACAATTTTCCTTCTTTTAGCGATGATCTTAGAATAATAAACATTTTAAATGTTGCATTTATACCCAAAACTTAATTTGCCTAATTCACTTTCAATTTAAATAATGTGTAATTTAATCAGCTGCATTATAACTCTGTTACATTTCTACCATCAGAATTATAAAACGCTTCACTCAAAAATTTAGGCGCCATGATGTATGTTTTTCTGTTCTTAGTCAATCCAAACTCAATAACTAATGTGAAATTTTCTTTGGTACATTATAACTGGGGTAAATGGAGCATTAAAAGTTAAACGGGAACTGAGTCAAACTTTGTTTACGTACGACACCACCGCACTATTTCACACTCAGTGGGGTCGTGGGTTCGATTCCCGCCTCGAGTCTGGGTGTATTATCTATATGTATGTATTTATATATTTCTGTAAAAAAATGTGTATAACAGGCGTCTGCTACCTATAACACAGGCATTAAGTTGCATACCTTAGGAACAGACGTTCATGTATTATATAACCCTATGTATTTGCTTATCTACATCTAAGTCTAAGTATACGTCTGAGTCTGAGTCTGCGTCTGCGTCTACTTTTGCGTCTACGTCTATATTCCACATCTACACGTACATCTATATCTATAAATAAAATTGAAGTGTCTGTTTGTAACGTAGAAATTATTTTGTTTACTAATTACGTATAAAAACGATAGTTATAGCAAAAACGCGCGTTAAAACATTTTTGTCTGACAGTGTGTCTGTCGCTCTGTCTGTACGTACCGGGTAATCTCCGTCACTGCTGGATCAATATTAACGGGACTTTTTAAGTAATAATACCGTCTTTTTTAAGTAATGATAAACGTTAGATCGAATATCTAAACAACGAAGGTTAGCTCTACCCAATAGATACCCAAGAAACAACAATAGATCTCCTTGAACCAATGACCTATGTTGACACGATTACACGACTAATGGAAGGGCGTGAAATCGACAATGCGATCGGAATCGAAACAATTGTATTGAACAATTATATCGAACACTTCTGTCATTATGTTGACGGGTTGACAAGATGACGTCAAGTGAGGCACGCGACGCGTGGACAATACGAGTCACGAAAGGTTAAAAAGTATGTAATTTTTTTAAAATATAATCACACAGCTTCCTTTCGAGACAGCCAACAAGCAATAAATTTGTGTCTAGTCTCTCGTTCCTTTTTTAAAAATATTACAATTTTTTTTTGTTTTCGAAACAAATAATAAATAAATAAAGATTAATCATTACTTTAACGCAATATTTTTTTAGAATACTTAGAAATGATTTATATGGGCTAGTATTTCCGTTGTTCCCTTTCCCTCTACGCAACGCTTGCGTTAGGTTAGGTTTGGTTACAGCCGGGATCTTACTGATTCTAGCATCATTCATACATTCTTATTTTGCATTCATTCATCTCGGCCGTTGTTAAGCTATTAAGGCTCTGAACATGAAAACTGAACGTTAATTTGAGCGGAACCAGCCTGCCAACCGGCCAGCCTGCTAGCCGGTTTCTTACTGATTTTATCATCATTCACACATCCTTAAATTCATTCATTAATTCATCTCGTCCATCGTTAAGCTATCGAGGCTCTGAACGTGAAAACTGAACGATATTTCGAGCGGAACCAGGTCGTTTTCTTAGAGGAACTGATTTATTTCCATACAATGTACCGCGCGTCTGCGCTCTGAGTCATGTACCGAACTCGGATCACGATCAATGCACGAATTATTTACCTCTACCGGCGTTATGCAAGCTCTATTATTGATTGATTTTCGATTTATGTTATAATCCCATAACTCTATGTCTAAAATATATATATATTTTATAGATATAAATTACGCGTCACGTTGTTTGTCCGCGATGGACTCCTAAACTACTTAGCCGATTTTAATCAAATTTGCACACCGTGTGCAGTTTGATCCAACTTGAAAGATAGGATAGCTTACATTTCAATTTACAGTCGCAAATAAAAATGAGTCGCTGAAATGTATGCACGTGCATAACTTCCGAAAGACTGCACCAAATTAGATAATTTATTTTTTGTTGTTTTCGCTATCGTTAGGACAAGGTTTGTATACTAAAAAGGGGATGGTAAAGCGAAAAGGAAATGGAACGGGAGCGGACCGGGAACGGGGACGGGAACGCGAAATGACGTATAGGATAATAGAAGAGTAGTAAATAGTAAGTACCTCAACGCTCGGGCATGACGTCTGCAGTGACTTCCAACGCCCATGGACAACTGCAACACTAGAAGGCTCGCAGATGCGTTGCCGACCTTTGAGGAATGAGTATGCTCTTTACTTGAAGGTCCCTAAGTCGTATCGGTTCGGAGGCACCAACGCTGGTGACTGATTCCACATAAAAATTGTGCGATGCAAGAAGTTCCTAGAAAATCGCACGGTTGTGGATATTTAACACTAGAACTTTATTAGAAGATAAAGCGCTAAATTAAAAAAAAACTTTAGATAGAGCGTCGGACCCTAATTATTTAGTAAAAGCAAAGTAGCCCTATGCTATTCCTGGTAAAATTAGCTACTTACCGGTGAAACCCCGTCCAAATCGGTATCGCCGTTTCGGAGATTATCCGGAACAAACAGACAAACAGACTGACAGACAGCCAGACAGAAGTTTTTTTTTATTCTAGTTACAACTTGTGTTTTTGCTATAGCTATCGTATATATGTAGTCATATGCAATTAGAAAAAAATATATGTCAGCGTTACAAACAGACCCTTCAATTATATTTATAGGTGTATATAATATTATAAGCCTACGTGAAAGGTACTAACACCGTTCCTTATTCTAGAGTAGACGAAACAATCATTTAACTACATTAAAGCGAATAAACCATAGACAAAAAGTGGGGCAAATTCCATATAAACGGAAAATCGTGGACACAAGTACGAGCTGGGAGAAAGTATGCAATTGCATGGAACAATATGATGGGTGTGCTCTATGGTGTTTAGTATACGACATTAGGAGAATGCAATCGATGCTGAAAGCGGAGGGAAAGTCATATATCAACGTTATGGTAATCTGTGGCCATGGGATGTATATTAATGATGGCGAGCTTGTCCTCATTCGAACTAAATTATACGCTTCTTAATAACCATCGATTACCGAAGCCCCGTTCCTTTATCTTGTCGATCGGTATCGGTACGTATTATATATATAATCCGATAACATCAGGCGCTACTGCAGAAATCCAGGTGTGACAAATAGGGAAATGGTTGAGGTGATAACGTCTTAAAAATCGTGAACACTAGCTGCACGCACGAAAAAGGATGACTCATTGTCACGTTCCGTCTGAGCTAAAATAAGCGATACAGAGGTACTATATCCTAAGCGTATGGCGTTATTGCGTAAAATTATCGTCCGTAAACCAACTTAACCACAACCATTTTTTTTAAATACTTTACATTAATCCGCGAAGAGCTAGTCCCAAAATTTCTGTCAAGAATTTAATTTTTCTTGCTTATCGTGGGTTTTTGCAAAGTAACTTCTTGTTATATAAAATAGCATCTTAATTGATTTACAACGGAGTATTTTTTTATAGTTACAAGCTATAGTTGCAAGTGTTCTGCGACCATTTTAGTAGTGCAAATGTCCATGGAAGTACTTATTCGGCGACAGTTGAACAGCCTGTTCCTTTGCCCCTTGTCATATATTAGAAAAAAAGCAAATATAATCTGTCAATCTAAATGTTCTGTGGGGAGCTTTTCCCGCGTCGGCCCGGCGCCTACACCTCCGGCCGCGGCGCCAACGCAGAATCTCATACGGTCGCATGTCATAAACTAGTCGGTACTTTCCAACGTGGAAAGTGAAAACGTTAAATTATTTCTTTTCTTTTTATTTATGGCTCGTGTTTTTCTCGATACAGCCAATAATACACGTCTCTGTATGTATTTCGAGTTGCGCTTATTTGAATCCAATAAAATCTGTAGGTTAACCAAATATTTAATACTTTTGTTCATGGGATGGGTCTCCCTCTTTGTCTGTCCGATAACTGATCAGATATGACAGTAGTATCAGCACCCTTTTCTATCCTATGGGAAGGATCCCATCTACCTTTATATCATTCCTCATTCATCATACCATTCCTCATTCATCATACCATTCCTTATTCCTTTCCTATCTTTTTATATTTTTTTATTTTTATTTATTAGGGCACAAACAGTATACATAATACCGAAGCCAGACATAGCTCAAAGTCTTTGCACATTTTTGACCTTGAAGTCTACAAAGTTATGCAAAACTTTGTGAAGTTACGCAAAGTGCCCGGCTACACTGCATGATCATTCAAATGAATCTATGTCTAGCTCCGGCATAAGTCTTATAAAACTAAAATATAAAATTATACAATACACCAGTTACGTTGCTACTTAAAAAATACATAAAACAGTAAGTTAGCGAACGTTAATGTTATCTACTTAGAAATAGCGCCACGCTTGCAGTCCTTTTAGTCTGAAAGCAATTCTGTCACATCAAGAGATGGTATTGTTGTCACGTTTTGGCCGGTCTCCTAAACCCCTCTTAGAAAGCCGGCAACGCATTGGAGAGAAGTTTTCCGTTATTCATCATAGATGGCGGTATGACAAAAATGTACGAGCTATCGTTGTGTTTTATAAATTGTATATTATAAACTAACGAATGAAATCTTGTTTCCTTCGATAACTGTCCTTCTGGTTAGCATAAAATCATGAAATTTAGTAAGAAGATATAAGAAATTGTAACATAACCATAAGAAAAAGTCTAAAAACTTAAAATCCGTTGTTGCATCAGTGTGTTTTTTCTATCTGGTGGTTTATCCGTCAAGACCCTTTTTAAAAAATATGTAAAGATATAAAATTGAAATTAATACCAAGTACTTAGGTTTGTGCTCCTTTGAAGCTGTGCGAGAACATCAACCCTCTAAATATACGCAATCAAAAGTTATGGCTGTATATATCGCTTTTCTCATACTAGTAAAATGTATGAAAATGGAGTCAAAACCTATATGGTACTTTCCGTTGCCCTAGAAGCATGAAATCTGGCAAGAAACAATGTCTTATAGCATAGTTAAAAGAATTATACATAATCCGTAAATTTGTAGTAACATCACAAAAAAATTATCAAGACGCCTGTTCACTGCAATGCAATGCTGTATTTTTTTTTTTAAGAATATTAGGAATACTTTTTAGGTATTTTTTTCCCCTCCCACTAAGCTTAAATTAAAAGCTTGTATTAGGAGTGGGTGCGACAATACTCCAACGGCGGTGGGGTTTGAACCGGCTACCTTTCGGATTTAAGTCCACACCTTAAACCGTTGAGCTGTTGAGGCTCTATACTTTCTCTATACTTGAGAACGTTATAAACCTATTTTTTTTTTTAATTATCGACATTCCTATTCTAAGTATATTCCTATAACGTTACATGTTTGATACAATTCTTTCAATAAACAGATTTTCATATTGCTTAAAGGTTTTGCCGTCAACAGTTCTGCTGTCCGATATGTATTTAGTGATCGTCTGGTTCGACCAAAATTGTAGGATTTCCTGACAGACGTCGAGGTTTTTGTCGATTCTTTGCAACAAGATCCCATTTTCGGAGATGCGCTTCTTTATTTTGTCGATTATATTGTCTTCCTCTCTTGTCAATGCTTGAATTTCTGTAAATAATATTATGAAATTAGGGTCTTTCTGACATTGTTTTCCTACACCCAAAAAAATATCAGTGGATGAAGAAGTTTAACTTCTTAGAAGTTGTACTTCTTCGAAGTAAAACTTCTTTGATTTAGTACTGTAACATTCATCTATACTAATATTACAAATTCCATTCAGCGCCTCTCCAATTACACGTTAAATGAATTATAAAGCGCGAATAAGGAACGGATCTGGAATCATTACTCTTCAATAGGGGAATTTCATTCTCATTCACAGTTCAATAAAGTTATTAATCAATGGAAAATGTTTTTTGTATGTATCATAAAATAAATCTTTACACACGATAGATAAACCACAATTTCCATAAACGGTATTAAACTTTTGTAATGGACATAAATGTCACAAAAATAAGTTTTAACATTTTGTCATTTATTTGCCAAAACAGTTAGTTGTATTAGAAACGAAATAGAATTTTTAAATAGATATAATCATTTAATAAAACGTCGACTTATATATACGAGAGATTATAAAAATATAGATTAGATAAATAAAGATTATTTGAAACGCAATTCGACAAACAATCAGTTTCATATTATTGCATTAAGATTATATTTTTTGAAATTACAGTTATGCAGTAGAAGTGTTTCTTTATTGAATATTATCATTTCTCATATTAAGCCAATATAATTCTTTATCTAATAGGTATAAAGTAAAAAATTCCACATTTTCTATCAGACCACATTTCACGCACCTGAGATGTTTTAAACATGTGTAATATTCACGAAAGTTTTAAACAAGTACCGTACCAACTATAAACTAGTGAAGTGTATTAAATACCTAGTTCATTACTTAAATTAGGGTGAAGTAACTAGCATTTACAACGTATTAACTCCAATTCTCATGCATCCAGTTTTAATTGAAATTAAACGTTCATAAGGAAGGATTACTAGCTCGGTAATCATGAGACTAAGTACTCCATACATTAGTATGCAGACGTTATTAAACACACATGCCCTTATCTAAAAATAAACTTACAATAAGCTTATCTGCTCCATCGAGAAAGCAATCATTACTTCCACAACAGTCAATATTTAAATCGTTCGAACGTTATTTGCTTGACGATCCCGACTTAGCGCACTTTTATGTTGGATCCATTTTTTTTTTAATACACTACAAAAATAGGCACTGACTTCGATAGACGTCCGTGGTTGTGTCGAATTAATAAATTCGAATTTCGAATCGGTCAGCATAGAAGTGCCCTCTTCGAGAAGTGCACATTAACTGACGATGCATCTGTATACAGAAGCGTTCGCACACGATCATACAGACGTCAAATGAATCTTAAGATTACTTATGACTAAGGCGTGAGTTTCATAACAAAAGCTTAAGTTATTATTTCATTGACGACTGTCAAATTTGATAATAAGGGGATTATTTCAGGGAAGGTTAAGAAAATAAAAGAAGAAAAACTTAAAAGCATATTTGACAAATATAAAAAGATGCAGTAATGCAGAATTCTGATGTTCGCACGACACCTTAAATACTTAGCGAGTATTCGGGCAAGACGTTTGCCAGATCCGCTAGTGATAAATATTCAACAGAGTTATGTTATTTACGCCGTTATAACTCAAGAACATCTGGAGTGATTTTTATTATCAATTAAAATTTAAAAAAAATTAAACGAAAATGTTGTTTAAAAGTTTGAATTGAAAGAAAAATAGCTATATTCATAATCGCACGATAAAGATAATTACAACTAAGAAAGAAATAAAATATAACTTAATCAATAATTTAAAAAACAAATATAGTAGCAGTATTCTTAGTACTATGTTTTTTTATGTTACAAGGAGCAAACGAGCAGGCAAGCTATGTGCCTACTGACGCCCAAGGACATCAAGAGGCAAGCAGATGCGTTGCTGGCCTTTAATGACGAGTTTAGACCACCGGGAAGTCACACAAACCGAACGAAACGCGGCAACAATACCATCACTTGACGTGGCAGCATTGCCGCCACTTCACCCTACATTGTTCATTAAGATTAGTTTAGTATAAGTTCGGGTTAATTTTTTGTAGTTATGTAACTTTTTCCGAATAAAGTTTTCATTCATTCATTCATTTCTAAAAAAAAATATTTGTGTATAACAGGCGGCTGTTACCTATAACACGGGCATTAAGTTTTAACCTTAGGAACAGACGTCCGTGTGTCATTTAGTCCTGTATATATTTATTTATTTAAACACCCATTTTCTCAAAATGAAGTTCGTGGATACGTTATAGCTTAACGATGGTGGACCGTCTTCCCGTGCGTGTTATAAAAAAAAACTTTTCTTCTGATTTTAATATATTTCCAATATGCGAACAATATTTCTTAAAGGTTGTTTATGATAAACATTTAAGATAATTCTTGAATCAATCGAGTTTCCGCCTTATTTCATTGAGTAAGAACCACATACTTTTAACAAAAAAAAAAATTGGAAAAATAATTTGTTTATCAATGCATTCGTATGATATTTTAATACAACTTACTTGTATGAATGAATAGTTGATTGGTAATTGCTCTATAAATTTAGTGTTTTTTTTTTTTAAATATACTCGTATTACTGACTTCGTATAGAATTTTACTGTTGATGGCAGTATCAAATAATATTACATATTTTCTCCCCTGTGGCAGTTCCTGCTAGAAGAATTGGCAGCCGGAGCACCTGGTATTTGCTGGGAGGTTCGTAAAATATTTAAATACCAAATGCGACCGATTTTGATGTGTTTTTTTCATTTGAAAGCTGACGTGATCGAGATGATTCTTAACAACAATTTATAGAAAGAAAGAAAATAAATTTATTTCTAATTAGGTAGGCAGTGTTGATTTAAATAAAAATGGCCAAAAGCGTTTCAAGACACGCTTATATAGAAGGATTCCGTACCTGAGAAGCTATAAACGCATTTGTTAAATAACTTCAAAAGTTGTTGTCCGATTTCGTTCAGAATAATTTTCCCAATGAGTTTTTAGCATGTTCTATCAACATGGAAAATTTCAAGTCTTTATGTCTAATAGTTTGGAAATGCTATACCCACGATGGGCATCCCAAAATTTTAATAATATTCTATACTTTAGTATATAACGACTTTGTTTGTTTGCTTACACGCGTTAATCTCAGGAACTACTGGTCCGATTTGAAAAATTCTTTCATAGTTAGATAGCCCTATATATCTATATATCTCGAAACTAGTTCTAGATACTTAAAAGGTAGGTTAATCTATACCTATATATATATGTATATATACACACACGCTGAAAGAATTTTTCAAATCAAACCAGTAGTTCCTGAGATAAGCGCGTTCAAGTAAAAAAAACGAACTCTTCAGCTTTATATATACATATGTGGCTATAGATATAGATTTCCTAAATATGCTGCTTCATCAGTATGCGGCGAAAAAGGTAACAAATAATCTTGCTACGAATTTAACGAAGTAAAATGAATCTAATTAAAATATACGAAGCGGTTTAAAAGGTTTCTCATAATTGATAATTTCATTTGGGAACAAAACGAAAATCTCGAGAAGGGGGATAATTAATACTTCGTATGATAATTTTACAAGACTACAACTGTTTGAGGGTTGTCATTTTTCAGGAGAGGAGTGCTTAAGTGAGCCTCTTGGGCTTTAACAATATGGTATAAGCATATGGTAGGTTTTAGCGCCATGCTTTTAGCCGAATTGGGCCGGCGTGTCCGGGTACCAGAACCTCTTTCTCACATGAGATCGACGTGAAGTGGTGGCAATGCTGTCATGGTCAAGTGATGGTATTGTTGTCGCGTTTCATTCGGTTTGTGGGACTTCCCGATAGCCTAAACTCGTTACTAAAGGTCGGTAATGCATCTACTAGCCTCCTGGTCGTGCGGATGTCCATGGGAATGTATATAATATGATGTTCAAATAACCTGACGTAGAGCAAATAGTGAATTATTGAAATAAATCATTAATAAATAGTTATTAATGATTCATTTCAATAATCTACTATTTGATCTATAATAATAGTAGCGTCCTTTAAATAAAGAGTATTCCGAACCATGTTGAATTTTCGGATAACTTTGCTCTTCATTAAATGGAATAGAGTGTAAAAATATTTATCGAATTGAAAGGTTTTTCCCCTTCACAAATAAGATTACATTTCCTTATTATTTCCTGATTACTTTGTAGAAATAAGTGATCCTTTTGCTTTACGCTTTGGTTCGACCTTTGAGCACTTAATGCAAACTTGAAGAGCAAATTTAAATCAGAAGCAAAAAATTAAATTACAAAAATAACGTAGACATACGTTTTTAATTTTATTTGTCACTTATTTCTGTTTCTATTACTATTGGCTTCTATTATCCATAGACTATAAGGAACTCTTATAGCTTGGCGCTTCGTCTTGACATGTTCTTGGCAACTTTTATTATTTAAATTTAACTCATGGTAAAATTAACATTAAACATTTTGCCAGGATGTTGAGGTTGAAACACTTTTAAATTAGAATTACACCATCAGCAGACAACGCCGGTTTGCGAGCCGAGAGGATGCAAAAACATCGTCTATTTGAATATCCTATGACAAAAGGAGCAAAAAGAAAGTAGCGCTATCCGAAACGTATCGATATTTTCGTATATCGATAATTTGATATCGATAAAAGACCGATATGTTGCTTATATTTTTTTTAATGATTTTTTAACCCATCCCCCGTCCGTAGCAGTTTGTCATTTTCGAAAAAACTTCCCCCCTGGCGTTACATTATAAAATCAAGAAAAAATCAGTTACCCTATAGCTGTTTTGTAGTGTATTTGTTTATAAAAGAAAAACAAATTAACAGGTCACATAGCTTTTGACCGTTGTCACACAATGTCACATTTTGGTGATACCTTTCTCCCCCCTCCTTTAAAGTATGACGTCATTTTTGGATGATCTCTTATGACAGGAGCAAAATTATCGACACTTAGTTCATCGATTGGATCTTAATGTTCTGAATATAGATTACATTTTATAATTCAAATTAATCTATACTAACATATAAGGCTGTAGAGTTTGTTTGTTTGAACGCGCTAATGTCAGGAACTACTGGTCCGATTTGAAACATTCTTTCAGTGTTTAATAGCTCATTTATCGAGGAAGGCGATAGGCGTCAGGGGTTTGGTTCCGGCCCAGGTTCTGGAGGTATTATCAGTGTGTGGTTGGATATATTTAAAAAAAAAAAAAAAAAAAATTGTGTATAACAGGCGTCTGGTACCTATAACACAGGCATTAAGTTGTCTACCTTAGGAATAGGCGTCCGTGTGTCATATAGTCCTATATATTTATTATTATTTAATATTCGTCTCCTTTTTATTTTGATAGTAAAACATATTTATCTGAATGTTTGTTTGTCACGGGTAATCTCCGAAACGACAGGACCGACTTCGACGGAAGTTTCACTGGCAGGTAGCTTATGTAACAAAGAAGACAGGCTGATTTACTATTAGCAAAATATTTAGAGGACTGCACAAAAAATCCTTCTTCTTCACAGCGTTGTCCCGGTCTTACTAGGTTCCGCTTTAATTGAAGAGAATGTAATGGCTGCTCAGTCAAAAAAATTAAAAATTAACGAATTCACTGAATTTATTGCTTATGAAGTCACGAGTTTTATCTAGCGTAATATACAAATAATAATAGTTCAATTTTATTTATACAGATTGAAAATTGTCTTACCAGCACAAGCAGTACAGGGTACGCCACCAGATAGCGCCTTATAGAAGAATATCTCGCCGCTGTCCATCCTGTTTTCGTTCTCTTTTTTGGACAATCAATCATAATTGCTAAAGAAATTATTATGTCATAATAATTGATTACCATATTGAACATTTCAGAAACAATATTGATCTATATATATATATATATATATATATATATATAACAACGACAGTTCAACTAAGATGAAATCTCGGAAACCGCGTTTCGTACAACGATGACATTTGGCAAGGAGGTAGTTTGTAGTTACTAAACATTGGATATGAAAGGATTTTTGGATACGGCCAGATTAAGGAGGTCCCAGAAAGCTTGAAATTTGTCGCGGCATAAGTCGTGGGAAACAGCTAGTCTGTAATATTTGTTACATACCTGTGCAAAACCGCTAAAGTGCTGGGATGTATTCTATGCAGGCCATCTAAAACGGCCAGATGACCTTTCAATGCAGCCTCGACTAAGGCAGAGTTTCTCCACACTGTATCACCGTTGTCTAACGTAGTTCTTTGCTGTATGAGGTCCCTGGCTGTCATATCCTGATAAAGAACTATGGGCTCTATGGTATAACCCACCAAGGACGCTAGCTGGCTTACAAGAAGACTCTTACCACATCCTTTTGGACCTACAATTTTTTTTTTAATATTTTGGATTATATTAAATCATTGATAGAATCAGGCGTTACTTTGCGGAAACCCATGACATGCATGAGAAACTAAACTACTTTGTTTTGCTTTGCTTTGCTTTTCTTTCGCGGATTAAAGCAAAGTAGTTTAGTTTCTCATGCACGTTATATTAAATCCTCTTAGTCATATTTTTTAACCCTTCGAAACATATAAACGTAAAAAACGCTTAGGGAAAATTAATTGTTAAGCACGTAAAACAGAAAAATTCGTTATTTATGGCTATTTGATATCTCTCCATTATTCTGAAGTATTTAACTAATAGTCCAGTCAATGTAAATTTGATTTATATGTGTTATCATAGAGCTAAGACTCGGTCTATTAGACATTGATCAATGGGTCTGAAAAAATACCCTGATTATCGTGAACGAGAAAAGTTATAATTATTTAAAAGCTACATTACAAAAGTCACTTCGCACTAAAAATATGACAGGGTCATTTAGGACACACGAAGTAATATTCACAAAAAAATACACAATATATAAAAACGATAGCAAATTGTAAATAACGTTGTAAAATCTTACCCACAATGCAGAAATCACCAACACTATGACTTAAGAGTAACTCGTTCAGAAGCTGAGTCTGATATTCCGTTTTCACAAAGGCCTTTACACCTTTTCCCCCTTTTCCTTTCCCGCAGGGCACGTGGAATTGAGAGGCAGTTCCATTAATATCCATATGCACGAGAGCTTGATGGTTCACAAATTCCACACCGCTTAGAGACACGTTCCATTTAGGCTTAGTCTCGATATGAAGGTTATGTAACACCGCCTCAACGTTCTTTACGTGTTCTTTCGATAAGAACGCGTTGTATGGATATAGTAAATACAATAGTTTGTGTACTGGAATATTGGGGGTTTTTTCCTGGAACACAGTCAATATAACAAAAGCTTATCAGGAAGGTTTCACGAGGAATTCATGCTTAAGCATATATATTAACAATAGTAATAATAATTAATATATAAGAACAATATGACACATGGACATCTCTTCCTAAGGTAGACAACTTAATGTCTGTGTTATAGGTAACAAACGCCTGTTATACACAAATATATATTTTTTGTAGTAGTAATATATAAACATATACATATACTCAGTCAGGCGGGAATCGAACCCACAACCTCTGAAGCAGAAGACAAAGTCACTGCCACAGCGCCAAGGGGCCAGTCGAGGAGTTGAGAAGGAATAACCATAAAGAAATAACAAATACAAACTAATAATGTATATTGTCTTTGATCACTTCGTGATACACGTTTATAAAGCTTTGAAAAAATAACAAAGAGGAGAATGAGTTCTTTCTAAGTTTTCGTGAGAAATCTCTAGACTTTAGGAAAAAGGTATCAAAAGGCATCAGGTACGTCTTTTCCGTACACCTGAACAAGATGTTAGCAAATTTGTTTATGATCGGAAACCAAAGTCACATTCGCATTAATATTATTAATAATGGTAAAATAACGCTTGGAGTGGTTTCAAGTAGTTAAATAGATATCAAGTGAAGGGAAGGGGATCCATAAAGAGCGCTTCGTAATATTTTATGTTCCGTACGTGCGTGCGATATGTGCCCTTGAGGTCTAATACTAAAATCCAACAATGTTCACGCGATGTTCTCATCAGATACATAACTTTGTTACAAGGTCAAACTACCATTTATACTAAACTTAGTTATAAAAATGAAAGTTAAAGGAAAAAACGCTACAGATGCTGGATAACATATATTCTATATCAATAGTGTGTCAAAAATATGTTACCAGGACCATATTGTTGAATAAATTGTTTGTCTGCTTTACTGTTTACCTTTTCTTATCTTATTTTCTTTGGAACAGTTTTTGTGGTTTATTTTGTGGTATTCAAGGTTTTTTTATGAAAACCGAAAAACCAAAAACATTTGGCCTTCCTTTGTCACTTCCTTTCCGATAAAGTGTAAACGTAAACGTGCCCCCTAAGGCACGCTGATTCCCAAAAGTTGTAACTCTCCAATTTTTTGTATTATGATAATTATGCAAATAAAGTTTAGAAGAGTGGAGTACGCGAAAATGTCATTTTCTTTTCAGTTTTTATAGAAATTTTTCGTTGTTATCGAAATTCTTGGGGGGGCACTATGTGCCACGCGTGCCTGTGATAATTACCAGTATTAATGCTGCTGCGTACAGATTATCGACGGGGAAATCAGGCAAGCTTATCTGCTGCAACTCAGGACTGATAAGTGCGTAAGCCGCAGAGAGTACTTGCTCTAACTTTGCCGTATCAACGTGAGGAGCGTCATTCTTTAAGGCACTCAGATGTTCCTGTAAGTAAAAATGAAGGGATTTAGTATGTAACAACTTTCAGTTAAATCATTTATTTTTAAATATTATGGAAGAAATACAAATATATCTATATATATAAAAATAATCCCTACTTCATCACTCGTGAACGCCTAGACCGATTTCGCTAATTCTTTTTAATTGTGTTTGATATTATCAGGAGAAGGTTCTTATAAAAGCAAACAAAGAAAATTGAGCGGAAAATTAAAAAAGAAAGGAAAAGGGAACGGGAATAATTGTATAGAATAATGGAATGTAGTAAATAGTAAGGGCACGTCCGGGCACCTCTTTCTTACATAAGATCGGCGTGAAGTGACAGCTAAGCTAGTGATGGTATTGGAAGTGATGGTATTGTTGTCGCGTTTCGTTCGGTTTGTGAGCCTCTCCGGTGGTTTAAACTCGTCATTAAAGGCCGGCAACGCATGTGCTTGCCTCCTGGTCGTGCAGATGTCCATGGGCGTTAGAAGGCTCTTAGCTGCCTGCTCGTTTGTCCCTTATAATATAAAAAAATGAAACCTCACGCACACGAATACCAAACGATTTATACGCACATGTATAAAATTGTGTCAAAGCATATTTAAGACGAAGCGGACGCGGTTAAATATTAATTATGAAATAATACAGTAACGTTTTACAAGAAATTTTGTATGTTATATAAGGGTAGTTTTTTTTTACAAGAGTTTCTGTATACTCGTGTCATGATACAATTTCTTTACCATTTTTCATTTTAAAAGCTCAAGTTAAAAATTACTCTTATTTGATTATATATTAATACCAAAAATTTTAAATAAAAATATACATAAGAACTTCCTACCAAATAGTGTTTTCACTGAACGTTTTTAGATATAGTTTTTAAGGTACTTAGAATATAGGATTATTTTTTCCTTTACTGGTGATAATAATGAATTATTGTATTTCTTGTTGTAATGACGTAATTTACAATTTTTACAAAAAATGATTTAGGTGATACGAAATCATTTCAATTATTCCAAAAACGAATATATATGAACAAACAGTATTCATGTAAATTGTTTATTTTTGACTTAAAATATTTACAGATGCTCAGTTTTTTCACCATAATTTAATTTTCTCCGAAAATATCGCATAAATCTCTTTAACCTTAGCCCCCGCGGGCTTAAAAGTAGTTTTACTAGATTATAGGTAACATATTGATACTTTCAAACTCCTCGTGTTATAATTTGTTATTAATTAAACATTAATGTTATTTTAATATTATTTCTAAGCGCTTATTTACAAATTGTCCTAATAACATTAGTAATTTCATACATTTTTGCCCCTTTTGAACTCTATGCAGGAATAACGTTCTTTGTGACAGATGAATGATAAGATAGATAGTGTGTAATTGAAGGAAAAATATTTTTTTCATTAATAGGACATGAAATAGGAATTTAATATATACTTAATATTATTAGTATTCTTTAAAAAGAAAACAGTTGTGCTTGAATTTGCAGAACATATATGCAAGAATGTTCCCATTGTATTTTCCAGATTATACGACACCAGGGCCCAAAGGAGGCCTGTCTGCAATGTGGACTTCGAAACGATGGCTGCCACTTGTATAACGAGGGGATACGACGAACGGTAGGCATCTTATATTGACCTCAAAGCTGTATAAAGATCTTAGGCCCTCGCACGAACATTTCGAACTGTTCGAGACGAAGAGTCGACTTTGAAAATGTTCGTGTTAGGTCCACAGCGGACCCTCCTTAGCATCAACGCGTGTTGCATTAGCATCGATTAAGAAGGCCTCCTGTGGGTCTAGCATGAACACAGAAAGAAACGCAAACACAAAAGAATGATGAAAAATACAAAACATGCAGATTTGGTCGCTATTTTACAATACTTCAGATAGATGACGTTCGAACTATACCTTGTGACATAAATATATTTTTGTAGATGTACCTACTCCTTGTAACGGATTTATTTTTATGAATTTCTATAATAGTTTTAATTAACTACCTACGTAACTTGTAATGCAAGAAAATCGTTGTCAGATAGTGCAACAATTAATTACTATTTAAATTACAGTCAGTCACAAATCAGTCCAAATGAAAATACAAATTCAATGATATATGTCCAAATCTTTGCAAAGTCAAGGACAGAAATGTCATAGCACTTAGCAGCAACCTATTAGTTTGAAAAAGAATAATATATTGTTAGGCCGGAGCCAGACAGCTTAATTTGAATGATCATTTCAATGATCATGTAATGTGGCCGGGGACTTTGCAAAGATTTGGACATATATCATTGAATTTATATTTTCATGGTGTAACTTCACAAAGTTTTGTAGAACTTTGTAGACTTCAATGACAAATGTTTACAAACACTTTGAGCTACGTCTGGCTCCGGTATTAGGATACAATATATTATTCTTTTTGTCAATAAAGGCACTATTAGGCAGTAAGTAATTATTCATTATACGGCACTATAGGTGATACAAACATAAGTTAAATAGAAAAAAGGCGTGATACATGATTTCATTTTATTGTAAATTATCACAATACGCTTTTGGCCATTTTATTTATTATTACATTATCTTTTATTTAATTAACTTAGGTATCTTATTATATACGCATATTGAAATGGATTTTTTTTTGGAATGGTTTATTGTATGTACGGTGTACTTTTATGTCAAATAAATCTTTTTCTTTCTAAATATTAATATAAGAATAAAAATTCTATTGACATTAAAATGAATCGCCGAAACGTATGTATTTATGTACACGCATAGCTTTGAAGGACTGCACCAAATTGGATAAGATTTTTTTGTTGATTTGTTACTTTCAGGACAAATATAACATTTATGTCTATCTGTTTGTTACGAGGTTTCACTTCGAGGTTTAAATTCACTTTTAGCAAAATAAATAGAATTTAAAATTCGTACTATTTTCATTTATTATCATTTGCATCATGCGAACAATACACATTTGAACCCACTTCTGGGCGTAGCAAAATAATTTAAAAAAATCTACTTATTACTACATATGCCGATCGCGACATAGGTAGCGAGTGGAAACCAATATGCTCAAATAAATAACCCAACTTATACATATAGAGTTCAACCTAATTCGCATTTCCTTTATACCTTTTACGCAAGTAGGAAGATTACCGGAAAATCCCTTCAAAATCATTTGTGAGCGCGTGTGACAATTAATGTGGACTATAAAAAAATTTTGGTCAAACGTGATTCATTAAAGCATATTGAAGGTTCTTTATCTGTTAATATTTGTATTTCTCACCTTTAAATATAAGATTTGCATGACCTTTTTCAACGTGATGTTTTTTAACTAATGGTAGAGTGAGTCTGTAATATAAAAAAATTTGGTCAACTATAATTTATTATTTTTGATATTTTATTTAAGTAGACTTTTACGGCACTCTTGAATCGACAAATATTTTAAAAGCCACCACTGATGGGATTTATTTAAATATCTTACATATCATAAATATTCGCGGATATACATACGTGACCGATAATCTTTTTTAGCTAACGGTGGGGTGAGTCTGTGCTATAAAAATATTTTGGTCAGCTATGGTTTATTAAAAAATATTAGAGGTTCTTTTTCTGCCAATATTTATACATCTTACATTTAAATATTAGCAGATATAAGTAATCTGATGACCTTAGTTAGTCTGTGTATTTAAAAACTGTTAATTATTTTCCATTTTCTTAAAAAGTGACAGTTTATCATTAAGTAAATATAGTTGACATAATAGCTTGTATAGTCAACCGAGAAATTGGTTTGCCATTTGACTCAGTCGGGCAGGTCGACATTACAATTAATAAATTGTTACAGGCGTAACAGGCGTACTAGACAAGGAAAACTAGCAAAAATGGTGCTATTATATTAATAGGACTTGAAGTTTTAGTATGATTTAATCCAGTCGCGTCTGAAGTAATTATAACTTTGAAAGTCCCAGCTCAGTCTATTAACTTACAAACAATTAAGTTAACAAAACTTAGTTGCACTTTTAAAGCTCAATATAACTGTACAAACTGAGCTGGTAAAATTTCTTCTTCAGAAAGCAAAATCAGTCGAAAGCGTTCTAGGTTACCATACTAATTGGTCTGATTGTGGTAAAATTTCCCAAGAAATCATTATTTAAAGAGACGCCAAAAGAGAAAGTAATGACTTTTGACTACGTTCGTGAGAGAAGGCCTGTGTCAAGCAATAAAAAAAAAGAAACTGAAAAGAAACAAATTATGGTAAAAAATTTCCCCTAACATTTATATTAACAGCGCTGTAGAAATCGCTCAAGCCATCTAAGTTTCCGTGATTACAGCTACAATTTTAAAAGATGCTATATTACATCTTCTTCTTTGCAATTGATCATCATTTCTTCTTCAGGTTTTCTTTACATTGCAAGGGGCAACATACAAACTGGCTAGTCCTCAGACCTCTTTACTCTGGCCCTATCGAAAAATCAGTTCCTAGCGGTCTTAGGGCTATTGCAATTTATATAAACTTTCACTCGAACGAACTCGCGGGGAATTACTAGTTACTAATATATGCTTATAAGTTACTAATATATGCTAAGCTTTGTTTTAATTATTTTAGACATTGTGCAAATTATTTGTTGATGTAATAGATAGAATTCAGAGGCAAAACGATAACGGGGAAGCAGGTAGAGGCCGTATAGGCAACCCATATTAACAAGCGCCTATAGGCTACATTTTACATATGAAACTTATATAAATTAAGACCTTATGTTAAGTATGCGCAATCATAATTAAAGAGAGTTAATGTTTATGTACAAGACACGTGCGTTTAATTACTCTATGAGATTGTTTGCTGGGGGTACAATACCTATTATCTTAACGAATTTCATCTAATTGATGCGGGCAAATTGTAATGCCTCAATTGAGACTGAAAGTTTATCTAACATTTACTGTATATATGGGCATGACACCGACTTTACATAATTGATAGAATCAGGCGTTACTTTGCGGAAATCCATGACATGCATGAGAAACTAAACTAATTTGCTTTAATCCGCGGCTATTTGAATAACTCAGGAGTTTGTTATTTAGACTAATATGTCTGGTAATTCGGTGTTGTTTTTATCGAGTGCGTAGCTCAGTAACCAAAATCTGAGGATAATACACAACTAAATTAGGCTATGACAGTTTTTTATTACGCAGGTTAGGGTCGTGCTAAGGTTATACTTTTTCGATTTGACTTTTATGAGGTTCTATCTCGGATGATATTTTTTATAGATTACATCAAGAAAAAGTGTTTTTTATAGATTACATCAAAAAAAAGTCATGTGAGCCTTCTCATTGTGCAGTTGCTCAATATTACTCTATGGGCGCTGGTAACCAAAAGCTGAACACTGATTTAATGTGTTTACAAATTTAAATATAAATCTCATCGCTTTGATATATCGCCACCAGACAACCTTTGATGTGCTTTACATAGTATTATGACAGGTAGCAAGTTAAAAAAATAATAATAATGAGTAATTCATGCTGGAGAAAGCTAGACATTTCAATATGGACTGTAAGGTAGAAAAGTAGTCTTCAGGACTTGAAAATAAGCTATTAAAGTTAAACATCAATTTTAAACTAAAAGGAGCATAAAATTCACAAATAATTGTTACAAAAGTCACACGTACAGTTTG
>JANCMC010014916.1:0-10466 GCA_024363005.1 Charaxes varanes
GCCAACTCCACCACAGGCACTTCTGGGAGCGATCCAGCGTACTCACTGTTAGAAGTCTTTGTACCTGTACGTACAAAGTTACTCTATACATAATCACGGTAGCAAAATTAGCAATCTAGATTACTTCTAGCTCTTCTAGTTTGTTTATCTTCTGAATCAGCAGAATCTTTTAAGAAGTTATTTAATGTACCCATGAATCTATATAAAGTACTAGTTGTTTCCCGCGACTTCGTTCGCGTAAAATTAAACTTGTAAAGGCCCTTTGGCCGTCTTATTCTGGCCCTATCGAAAAACTCGTTCTTAGCGCATGTCTACTAACTATAAATATTGCCAAATTTCTTCTGCGTAGGTCACGCTATTTTCGAGATTTCGTAACAGATGACTTTCGCTTATATTATTATAGTAAAAATAAGTTTAAGAGCTGTCAAAAAGTGAATTCTTTTTAATCGTGTATTATTTTCTGGGATATACCACGGGTTATTTGTGAACACTATAGGTTATTGAGGTAGTTTTCCATTAAGGGGTCGCGTGCTTAAGCTACGTTCACACGGCGTCGTGTCTAGGTTTTAATCGGATCTGTTTTTCCAG
This sequence comes from Charaxes varanes, assembly GCA_024363005.1. NCBI lineage: Eukaryota > Metazoa > Arthropoda > Insecta > Lepidoptera > Nymphalidae > Charaxes > Charaxes varanes. The sequence continues at coordinate 589 of JANCMC010014916.1, forward strand.
ATTCGGTTTAATCGCACTAGTATTTCAATGCGCACGAATTCTTATAATTTCACTTAGTCCCTTTGTCTATCTGTTCATTCGTCCGTCCATCTGTCTGTCCGCAAGGTGGGTAGGATTTCCTAACTATTAGATGTAGAGACTCGAAATTTTCTATGTTGATAGTATAGTCGATCAAGAAATTGGTTTGCCACGCTAAGGTCGAATGTCGTTTGCACGTCAATTAGTTACAAGTCTTATTTTTGCTTGTTATGCAATACGTTAATTTTTTTAAATAACCCTTAGCAAGATTTCTTTAACTAGGAGCTGTCATCCATAATGGTAAAGCACTTTCTTGGTCGACTGTATATGCAAATATATTTGCAAATATAAAGAAAATTATTTCGAGCGAAATCGGACAATAACTTTTATAGTAATTCAACTAATCGATACCTTCCACATATTGTACCCCCATCAGCCCCCACCAGCATCAGAAACAATAAAATTGTAATATTACAGTCACTTTTTAATATATTATTGTATATAATAATGTAATCGTCATTATTTAATATATAATTGTATACACAAATGTGTTATTTAACGATGTTTTTATTTCAATCTTCATGTTTGTAATGCTCTACTGTCTTCTTCTTCCTAGCGTTATCCCGGCTAAATACCAGGGTCTTAAATATCTGATATATTTAAGTCTACTATATTTATTTATACTATATTCTGTATACCTACTGTTATTTTGAGTTTAGTACACACTTATCGATAAATCGTTGCGATTTAACTGTGCAGTTCGAACTGCGCAGTTTTATCGGTACCTACGTGTATAAGGAAAATCGTCGTCGATTAAACTGCACAGTTTTATCGTTGCGTTTGGATTTCTACAGTTCGTCAGGGATCTAGCTTGTTGCGATTTAACTGCACAGTTAAATGGAAACTATGAGGGAGGCTAAATGAGAGACTGATGCCGATAATTAACAATTGAGTATGGTGCCTACTCGGAATATATTGGTTTATGTATTTTGGTTCTTTCGTAATATTATATGAAACATCTATAAAGGATCCCTTACGCTTTAGGGCGAAAAGGAACATAAAACTTGCGCATCTTCGAGTGGTTTAGAGAATCGCATGAGTCATATACATCCCAAAACACAAAAAAGATCTGATTTGATTCCGAAAATTGCGAAATGCGTTATACATAAGCATCAATAGCATGAAAAATTACCAGTTAGGTGTAATTAAACCAAAATTGAACGTAAAATTTGTCTGTCGAGTTGAAAAATGAAGTGGAAAGTGCGAAACGCATCAGCGGTCTTCGGTTAGTGAAGTTGACTATAGATTTCTATGGTAAGCTTTGCTTAGGCGACCGCGGATTATTTATAAGTGGGTAATTGTTGGAAACACAGGCCTAAAATTAAAAAAAAAATACACCTGATTTAAAAGCCATAAAATATTTTCTTTTGTTATTTCCAGTCCGCATTTATTTTATACTATGCATACCCTGTTTCTTTGGTGTGATTTGGTGAATTTTGAGGGTTTTTTTATATATATATGGAACCCGACTTTTTTCAAACCTTAAGTAGCTTATTTTCTTCCTTGCAATATTAGCTATCTGCTAGTTAGTGGAAGTCCCGTCGAAATCGGTCCGATCATTTCTGAGATTACAGCAACACAAACAGACAGACAAGTTTTTTCTTTAACTTGCGTTTATAATATGCAATTAGTTAAAAAATTAATTTCGTCGAATCAAACAGACCCTTTATTTTTTTTTTGTATGTAGATGTATAGATTCAAAAATAGCGAGATAGCGAGAAAAGATAGAGACTACAATTTAATACTAAACTATTCACGGAAGACGAAAACTATACACAAACACAAGAGAAATAACAAAAACCGTTAACATAATTATTGTTTTAACGATTCTTAAAATCTATAATTAATATAATTCTTGATAAAATAATTAAAGCTAATCTAACTTCATAAGAAATTGTTTGAGCACCCCTCCCCGTGTCATAATAATAAACTAGAAATCTGAGAATAATCCACCTTCAACTATTGAACGATTGGAGTCAAATCATTAATTAAGTATATAAGTCGTCACGCTACGAATGTTACTTAACGCAGTCAGTTTACTCAAATCCGAATTTAACCAATACCGGTATTGATGCGTCGGTGAATTACAGTTGCGAATCTATAAGCAATAATTACTTCATTGCTTATTACAAAGGGTAAATAAAAGTTCTAGAAATCTAATTGGCGTCATGCCTTCCTTTACCATCACCATCCGCTTATTTAACGTAAGACTACAAAATTTAACTGCTTAATTAGAAACCGTAATAAGAATATATTTTAATAACTATTTTAGAAAAATAAAATCTGAATAAACTAATCACGAAGGTCGTCTTAATCAGGGGTCAGCAGTTGAGTCTATCCTTATGTTAAGCAGTTCCTACCGCACGGGTTAGATAGGGCAGTTGGAATTACTGCTTTATTATTATTATTATCTTTACCGGTTTTAGCTGGAGCTATTACTATACTATTAACTGAAATATTGCCTTTTGACGTGATCTGGCTATATTTTAGCACGTTATCCTAAACCATTAAGGTAAACATTTCCTCCTCTCCCTCCCTCTCTCTCTCTCTCTCTCCTTTAATCTACTAACTTCACACCCCGACTTCGTCCGTGGTGTTTGTAACGACATTCGTGGAAGATTTCAATTCCTATTTCTTTCTTCGTCTCCGTCATATCAGCCTTGCCAGACGCGTCGTAGTCATCATTTTGATATAACGCACTTGACTATGCGCTTCCATTGCTGCCTATTATTCAAATTCATATTCAAATGATATTTTATTCAAGTAGACCTTTACAAGCTCTTTTGAATCGTCAAATAATTTAAAAGCTACCTATTTTCCTATTTTCTCTTTTCGCGCACTTATGCATGAACGCCATTATGTCACCCCTTTCAAATTTTCCTGCTTTTCAAATTTTCTTGCATTCGTGTCTATTCGCGGCTTTAAGCATTCTAATATCATTTTTCACGCATGCCCAAAATGATCTGTATGAAATTCTGCGGTCGACTGAAGCCCATACGGGTGCATAAAGGAAAAATAGGTAATAGAAATGTTTCGTCACGTTGTATTGGTATGAGTAATCAGGTTTGTCACGAACAAATTTTGTATTAAAACACAAATATATTTTATAGACAGGAAAATTTTAGACATGTTAGTTTGAAGGTTGCCATGGTATTCTTATTATTATTATTATTATTATATGTTACGCAACTCTACAAGGAATCTGAAAGCGCGCCAGTAAGGGGTTATTGCAGTTTATTAAACGCATGCAGAAATCATTTTATTGTACCATTGTAAAATAACAATGTAAGTTTGTTTATCCAATCCGTCATGTTGCTGGCGTATTTTTGAATTATTGTGACTTTGTACAATGTAGTTGCGTTTCGACGCCAGTTAGTCACGCGCGGTAGTTTTTATAGTCGTACCCGCAAATAAAACGTTTTACTCCCTATGGAAGCTTTCTTTTTAATAGGGACTTTGACTTTGATTTTGATTTGGTTTTCATTGCAGGAAACAAATTAAGGCACCTCACTATTGCTTCCAGGATTTATTGTACTAAGAAAAGTACAAAAAAGCAAGTTAAAGGTCAACTGAATACCCTAGCAGCTATTGTCACTCCCCCTATATCGTCTGTGATAAAGGCATCCACAACCTTTCTCTCCTGTCCCTTTATATCCTTTTACTCCATCCCTTTCATTTACACCTATTTATCTATCTAATTAATAGATGTTGACCGATTCTCAACCCTAGCCAATATGTACGCAAAATTTCATGAAAATCGGTCGAGCCGTTTCGGAGGAGTTTGACAACGCGTCCCGTGACACGAGAATTTTATATATTACATATTAGCATTCGCAGTCCTTCCTCTGTATGAAATACAATTGTACCATTCATACTCCTCCATCCGTTGAATTTTCATAACATGGTATCTAAAGTTTTCGCTTCACAAAATAATATATAAATATTTAAATTACAATGAATAGCGTATGTAAAATAATTTAACCTTGCCCATTGCATCTTGTGTTTGTATTTGGAAAATTAATATGAACTCTCGCGGGGCTTTTTATTCGAGCCTCATTTACAACGCCATATAAATCAGAACTCATGTCCGGAGAGGCTTTAACATGCCTAATAAAGAGGCGGCCACACATACAATGCATTCTACATAAAAGCTTGTCTTTCTTGTCGTTTCTTTTATTGTCGCGGCCAAAGCATTCTACAGTCATGCATGTTATCTTTTATAGTGCTCTTCGTCGTATATATTTTAATTTTATGTTGTTTGTAGTGATGTACTCTCGATATCTTTTAAGCATCGATAAAATATCTTTTAAGTAAGATATTTCAGTATTTTTGGTAATTTTTGGGTATACATATCACGATGAATAATAGCAATATCGCAATGCTTTCCGTAAATAGATATTGTATCTAATTTTTAATAACTTTTGCTTTTTTTGTTATAAAAATGTAATTTTTACTAATTTTCAAATAGTACTTTAAGTAGGTACTGTAATGAATAATCAATGCTGTATAAATGTAGCTAAAAAAATTTACATATCTCAATTTGACTATACAGTAGACTACATACTGGACTATATAGTAAATAACGCCCAGATTTACATTGTCAAATTTTAGTTTATTACTAAATAAAATTGTATTCTATCGAAATAAAATTATCTAATTTTATTTAGATATATACTTTGATATTATAATTAACGTTCAATAAGTGTAATCAATAATAGATATAGCTGAATTTGAGCTGTCATTATTCGTAATGTTGGACAATTGTAAATAATGTCGTGATTAATCTCTCGGTGTATAATATATCGATACGAAACAAAATGTCGGACATCGCTAGTTGCGTGTATGTGTCCGGAGTGGCCGTAGGCTGGGCGTAGGCGCTACCCCAGAAATTCAGCCCACGTGTCAAGATTTAAGATAGGTGTGTGGTGTGCGCTGGGCTCTTGCCCTCAGGCTAGTTTACGAGAGCACTTCGGATACGAAATGACACCTTTATCGCTCGCCGTTACATTGCCCTTGCAGCGTAATTTCAATCTAGATATCTAAAATGAAAGTGCCAGTCTCTGACCGAAGTAGGAACGCTTTTATATCACCTACTTAATAAATACGGTTTTCTATTATTTATAACTCGCTGTTTATTTCATGAGGCGTAGTTTTCTAATATTCTAGTCTAGTTTTTTGTAGACGTTAATTACTAAAACAGCTGAATTGATTTTAATTGAATTTTCTTTGATGTGTTTGGGAATTGATAAAACTAAGAATAGTAGCTAACGAGTTTCGCGTCCACTTTTCTTGTTGTCAATCTGTCCGGGTTAGTTAAAAATATTTAAACCATTAACGTATCAAAAGAGGCTATAAAAGCCAGCCCCTTTTTGAGACTTTTATCAACGTTTGTGTTTGTTTCAAACATCTTTAGAATGGTCCAATCCGTCATTCTGTCGCACCAGTAGGTCAGAAAACATCTTAATGGTCAGATTACATGTCCTATTAGAGTTAATCTTGTTCACTAATGGATTTTTTTGTTGCAGTGGTCTAACAGCGAGTGCTGAAAGGGGCGTGACGCCAGTGTACCTTCGGTGTCGAGAAGGCAGTGTATCGTGGCTTTATCCCCGAGGAGCCCTTCGTCTACTCTTCAAGCCTCCACTGCCGGCTGACGAGCACGACTTTAGGGTCTGCATAAGGGTCATGCGAAGGCCCGATCCACCTGACCTGTTCCATTCATTGCGAGTTAATAAATCTGGTTAGTACACTTGATAATAATTTTAAAGATTCGATTTTCTGGATGATAATAAGTAAATAGAAACATGGTAGGTGCTTTGCTATTAACCAAGATTCAAATATTTTACTCCACGAGAATATGTGTCGTATTATTGGAAAAAGTGGGTGGTTAGTTACAGATACATATATAGGTGTGCATAGCGCCAAAAGGGTATTTATTGATTAGTTAACCATAATATATATCGAAACTTTGAAGTGCTTGAGTTTTTTTGACATAATAACGTAATATCTTATAAATCGCTGAACGCTGGCTATATCCAGGAAATAGCAAGACTCATTGTCACGTTCCGCCTGAGCTAAGCGTGCAAGTGAGAGCGTGGAACAAGCGATATAGAGACACGACTTCTGGGCTTCTCTCCTCATAGAACACTGTTTATACTAAGCCATCCCAATCCACTCCTTTCCCGCAAAGGCGTCCAAGTCGTGAAGCCGCCTCTTCTACAGCCTAGGTGGTCTTGAACGGCCATTGGTGGAAGTATATAAAGTAGCAACATAGGCTCACCTTTGTCCATTCGGGTCCATTCTTGCCACGTGTCCAGCCCGGTCCCCCTTCAGCTTTGCTGACTTCATCTATGACATATTTTTTTTTACTGTTACAGAAACCGCAGAGCGTTTTCCAGCTCGAATTTTCGTAGAAGGTGCGCGCAGACTTGTTCCTCTGTACGCTCCAGACGACGGTGATGTCCGCGAGCTACGGTGTTTTCGCAGCCGGCACGGACAGGCAGCTTTGTACGTTGAAGCGGAGCCAGAAGAGGGTACTAGAAGAAGGGTGGCCTCATTCAAATATGAGTCCAAGCCTCTAGTAAGGAGGCACTATGACCCAGCCCTGCAGACTGCCGACCGTGTTCAGAGTCGGAGCTTGAGATGGCATTTTGCACGAGCGATTTAGGTAAGTCACATTAGAAGATTAAGTATAAGAATGGACACCTTTATTTGAGCGATACACAAGACATTTATACATTTCTACATATCAATCCAACCAAAAACATTTTCACATAAAATGTTGCCATGACGAGACCATATTGCCCGCAATGTCAAAAAGTAATCAGATCTCTTTTAGAGCCATTCTTCTAATTCTACCTTACACGTCGTAACTTAGTCAAAATATGAGGCTTAGTCAAATTTATTTACTGTTCTTACTCTTCAGTTATACAATAGTTCTTGTAGTAACAAAACAGCCGCGCCATCGTATATTATTAAATATTAACAATATACTATAATAGAATACTTATTTCTCTACGATGCTACCAGGTAATTATCGTCATTGTAATTTCGCTGCAGTAATAAGCGAGCTCCAAACCAGAAGTGGTAGCGTCCTACTGACTGCTAATGACGTCTGAATCACTCCGACCGCACCGCCATTTGTCGCCGCAGTAATTTCCCATCGCTGAAAATTAATTTAATATTTAATATTATAATTTCTCTTTTGTACGTGATAGTATTCCGTAATTGAATTTGAAAGCTTGGTTTAGCGTGGTTGTTAGAAGTTTTAAACACTGTGGCTTTAATACGTTTATGCCATCTAAATATCTGTTATATATTTTGTAATCAGAGATTTGAACACGCTAATTCCAAAGTCTTCCCATGGATATCGTACGTTTTAACTTAGAGATTTGCAATGGTAGGCTCAAAAATCCAGTTGTATATATACTGTAGTATAGCATTACTATTCAATCATTTATTTATTTGCACCATGTCACATAAAAAACATACACAGGAACCCAGGTTTGGATGTCGAAAAGATGGGTCAGGCGTCACCATACTATGTTACATAATAATAGTCAATCATAATCAAATTTTGCAAGATTTTCAAGTACAAATGTCAAGAAAAATAATTCAATACAATAATGTTATCAATCACTTAGTGTATATATTAGGTATTGCTGAAAGTAATTATGAGGCCAAAATTAACTACAGTAACATTTGGAAAATTAAGCAACATTACCTGTAAAAACTAAAAAGACGTATTTTAGAGCGCTATTCTGAGACTCTAGGCATTCTGCTGTTCTTAGTAAGCTGGTTTTTTTTTGTCATTTCTCTTTTGGGGGCTCGCTAATTCCGGAAAGTTATAAGTTCATAATTTTTGCATCCCCTCCTCACCCGTTGCCACAGCGTTTTAAGCATAGATGCATCTGTGAATGGAATACATAAATGCCTTTGTCACACTTTCGCAAACCTTAGTGTGACATCACATGCTCTGACAATTTTTTTTTTATTATTTTACCTAGTATCTTGCAAGACAGTCGCAGGCACATGGGTCCGCGGGCCACGCGTTGCCGTCCGCTGGACTTTAGGTGCATGGCCTAACTTCCAAAAACATGTTTCCAAATATTCGTTGTACTCTATCAAACACGTACATCGAGTGTGGGTACTGTATGCCAATACTACGTTTGGTTATTTGCTCGCCATACGCAGAATGTACTAACGACTATAACCTGGCAATAGTGAATACATTCGAATCGGACCGGCACACAGTTAACACAGCCTGCAGCTTCCAATTCGAGTTCACAAAAAACTTGACGTAGTATTATTGTCAAAAAGAATTTAAAACTTACTAAAATTACCAAACCATAATCTCTGTTAATATTGAATATTAATTTTAGTAGAATGAAAGATAAGCTGCCAGGAGATACTCATTTAATTGAAAGTCTGACTGATAACGAAACTTCACAAGAAACCGTACAGAGACGAGACGAATTTCTTAGCATAACATGGATTCACCATGCGGGTGCCGGGTCCATCGCGTTGCAGAGGAAAAAACCATAGCAGTTCCCAGGCCTAGTTTCATATTAAATTCTGTTTAAAAAGCCCACATATTATTTTTCATTTATTTACTTATAATCATGCTTTATTGCCTTTTGATATCATTTTACGAAAATTGGGCGGCCGACGTAGGAGTATGGAATTTGGCACAACTATACTTTATGTAGAGTAGGGTGTGCGAGTGCTAATATTTTTATAAAATAAGCGATATTAATAGATTAAATCATTCAAATAAACAAACTACACGCACACCAAGCGAAACAATTTACTCACACATACACTACATAATTATGACGACGATAAAAATATCAATTGTCAAATATTACGATGTCGTTGTAAAAACAATTGAAACTTTGTATATAGTTTTAAATGAGCGTATAGTACGCAAATATAAGGCACTAGGCGATTTCTAAAAATAATACTCGTATTAATTGAATATCTACAGAACATAATGTGATATAATAGATAATATGAGTAAGAGTTCAATCTTAATGGATTTCCGAGGTCAAGCGAAAGGAGTCTTCATTGTGGTAGTAATTTAAATAAAATTTTGAGAAATATTTTGTAAGTATTCAAATACTGCCATACATCTTTTATACATATAAATAAATTTAAAGTTTCTGTCTGCGATTATATAATTATCCTTTAAATCAAATTTTATTTTGATTTTTTATTGTAACTGTTATTTTATTAACTTGAATTGGAGCTCCCTACGGTGGAGCGCGCTTGCCTAGTAAACCATCTACAATTTAAGCCGACCCTGGTGCTAGAATAGGATAACGCCTAGATAGAAGACGGATAACAAAAATTATTAAGGTAATATTCTAAATGAAATATTAAAAACTAGCTGTGCCCGCGAATTTGTTCACGTAAAATTAGATCAGAAAAAAATAGATTCGATTTTAGTTTAATGACATTTGGCCTATAGCCTTCCTCGATAAATGGTCTATCTAACACTGAAAGCATTTTTTCAAATCGAACCAATAGTTCCTGAGATTAGCGCGTTCAAGCAAACAACCAATTTCCGCTTTATACACGGCACAGCTAAAAGATAAAACTGCTTGGAGTTTAGTCGCTCCAGCTTTGTACTCTTGCTTTTGTTCAAAAAATTGTTAAATGTATACCGGATTGTATACCCGAATTCAGAGTGACGAATTTCTTAGCATTCCATGGATTCACCGGGCTGGTGCCGGGTTCATCGCGTTGCAGAGGAAGGAACCATAGCAGTGCCCGGGACTTGTGACCCAGGTGTAGGTTTAGGA